>BMAU01018556.1:0-195000 GCA_019973935.1 Trichonephila clavipes
ATTTCCACATGAACATTCTATAGAGGGCGCTGTCAAGGCAGCCACCAGGAGTTAGCGAAGGAGAGGGGATTCAGCGAGCGGACGCTAGACGCGCAGGTCGATGAACCGGGGCTGAAGAAAGAGTGACGAGAACGGTGGCCGAGTAGGGACCCACCAACCCGTTGTCCACGAGAGAGACGCGCAGGTCACTCTTAGCACTATCGCGGAGATTGTCATTAACTATACCAGAACTGTCGTTAGAGCCAGAGGGGCTTAATCGAATTGTAAATACTGTATTATATGTGTTAAACGTCTGTCTTAGTGAGTAGAACTGTGTATTTTGTCCAGCATTAAACGTTAGATTAGAAACAAACGAGAGTGTGATTATTGAATACCCCTAGAACTGTACCATAATCCCACAAAATATGGGGGTTCGGCCGGGATATGAACTGTAAGGACTGTTAATATTGCAACAAACGCGATATGAACTGTGAGGACTGTTGATATTGCAACAAACGCGATATGAACTGTGAGGACTGTTAATATTTCAACAAACGCGATATGGACTGTAAGGACTGTGAATACTGCAACTAACGCGATCTGGACTGTGAACATTTGTGTGTGCATTTCATTGGATACATATTTGCCTGTGCATGTAGAAGGGAGTTCCACGAAAAAAAAAAAAAGGTAAGATACCTTTTAATATCCTTCTATTTTAATAAGTATAATTGTATATATGTCGTTCCACAAAAATACAAGAAAGGAGGACTTAATAAATGTTCTCAAGGAAATTGAAGAACAAGCTACGTCTAAAGAAACAATAATTCAATTGAAAACCAAATTGGAAAAATTTGCAGCTTTTAAAGACGATCCCGGTTTTGTGATAAATCTGCTAAATTTGTCCGTCGAGGACAGGCAGGCGAAAGCCGAATGGCAGCTGCAAGAGACCAACTCACAACTAGAGTTAGAAAAAATTAAACTACAGCAAATTGAACTTCAGAAAACTTTGGCAGAAGGGCAAGCAATGCAACAAAGTTCAAAAGGAGATACAAATAATTTAGAAAATTTAATTAAGAGTGTAAAAACGCTGACTATACAAATCCCAACGAAAACAGAAAATTTTGGTCTTTTTTTCCAATCCCTAGAACGGTCATTTAGAGTAAAAAATGTCCCCGAAAACTTGAAAGCAGAAATCCTTATTAATATTCTTGGTGAGAGAGCACACAATATTTTACTGTACATTAAAGATGACGAAATAAAAGAGTACGATTTAGTTAAATCATTAATTATAAGAGAGTTCCAGCCCACTGCGCAGGAGTGTTTACTTAATTTTAGAAAAGCCAAAAGGCAAGCAGATGAAACCCATGTGCAATTCGCCACACGTTTAAGTGCGATGTTTAAATACTACTTAAAAATTAGGAACGTTGTTGATTTTAAATCCTTAGTTGACTTAATGATAAGTGATAAATTTTTAGATACTTTAGAGCCAGAAACTGCTTCACATATTAAAATTATGCAGGCGGATCAATGGATGACGCCAGATGAATTAGGAAAAGCGTGCGATATATTTTTCATTTTGAAAAACAGATCGCTACATGACTCTCGGAACCCAAATGCTTTTAAGAGTAAAAACGATGATGTTTATAGTAAGAACCGCGCGAACATGGGTTATACAAATCAATTCCAAAGACAGTTTCCAAAACATAACCAAAGTGTTAGAGCAGACAAAACAGTATCGTGTTATATTTGTGGAGGCCCGCATTTCGCAAGGAATTGCACGAAGAAAACGATGAACTCAGAAAAGTGAAATACGGATACAGGTCATGCCGTAAATCAAATTGAAACTTCTATTTCTAATCAAAATAACTTTTTATTTAATGAATTGCAGTACGTAGACGTTATTTTTGATGATACCCCACTAAGGGCAACCTTGGACTCAGGCGTGAATTCAGTAATTATCAATTCAAAGTACGTTTCGGAAGGAAAAAGAATTCATTCTCAAATCGTGTTGACGAGTTGTTTTGGAGAAAAGAGAAGTGCGAATGTTTCAGAATTTACGATCTCATTGAAGGGTGGGGAAAAGAAAAAAATACTAGCGGCAGTGTGCAGGATCGAGGCAGTAATATTGTTACCCTTGAAAGTTTTTGAGTTCTTAAAGAGTGAGTCAGAGAAAGCGGGGTCGACGAACGCGTCGTGCAAGCCGGTATGTTTACAAAATGAAACGGGGGAGAAAATGACGTGGAACTGACAGGGGGTGTAGCGAACTCGGGGAAGATTACTGACGGGTCTAATTTGTTTTTACTTAAGGTAGCGGAGACATTTGATGAATGTTTATATGATGTATCACACATTGCGAGTAGTGGATTAAGGGATAAAGTCCAGACGTTAATAGAAAATTACAGTCCAAATAAAACAGAGACAACTGCTCTGAAAATGAAAATAATTCTATCGGATGAAAAACCCATTGCTCAGAGGTCACGTAGGCTATCTTTGCCTGAAAAGAGAGAGGTAGAAAAGCAAATAGATGAGTGTTTAGGGCAGGGTATAATTAGAGAGAGTTGTTCCGATTTTTCATCCCCGGTAGTGGTGTGTAAAAAGAAAGATGGAACAATGCGATTGTGTATAGATTACAGAAAATTAAACAAGAAAATAGTTAAGGATAGATATCCACTTCCTATAATTGAAGAGGTTTTAGATAAGTTAGGGAATGGGAAAATATTCACAACGCTTGACTTAAAGAATGCATTTTTTCATGTAGATGTTGATGAAGCCAGTAGAAAATATACCGCATTTGTAACGGAAACTTGTGACAAATCTATACGGAACTTTATCACTAACCTTCTGAGTCGTCTCTTTTAGGGAAATTTAATTCCCCTACCTATTTCCAATCAGCTCCAAAAAGAGGACAGGATTCCTTGTTATGCAGATTAGATAAAGTATTTAAGTCAAACGGAATAGTAAAGCAAAAAGCAGTAGGAGAGAGAGATTGAAGCAGGAAGGTATAACGGTGAAGTTAGATTTCTAGGTGGAGATAAATCTCGGGAAGAGCTGAGCTGCAGTGTGGTAAATATTGATTTATATTTTAAAGTCTCGTTGAAGTTTTATATTAGGAGTGAGATTAAAGTTAAATGTTCAATAGGAACATTATTGAATATAAATCTGGGATCTATTTTTTATCGCGGTAATCTCTGCGTGATCAATATTCTAATTGTTAATTAATTGGATCATTAAATATTTAAGTTTATTTAAAGGAAAGTCCCTTTTTAAACCTCATATAACTATTTAGATATATTTGTTAATAAGTCTTTGATTCTATATATATATTTGGAAAAGATAACCAAATAAAGAAAGTTATTTATCGAAATGGCTACTGGCTCTTATATGGCTCCAACTTATTCTCGTTCTCAAAGTGAGGTCCAAGGAAACCTTCACAAACTGGCCAATATGAATTTTTAAAAGTGCCATTTGGGTTGTCTATTAGCAGTAACTATTTCCAAAGATACATTAATTACGTATTTAGGGAGTTTCTAAGAGACGGTACATTAATTATTTATTTAGATGATATAATAATTCCGGCTACTGATGAAAAAAGGCTTATAAAAAATTAGCTCGTGTGTTAGAAACCGCGTCCAGATACGGCATTGAGCTAAATCTAAAAAAATGTCAGTTTTTGCAGGGGAAGATTAATTTTTTAGGGCATGTGATCCAGAACAGTATAATTCAACCTTCGGCGGAAAAGACAGTGTCAGTTTGTAACTTTCCGGAGCCTAAAAACGCGAAAGATGTGCAAAGTTTCCTTGGGCTAACAGGGTATTTTAGAAAGTATATCCCTTCATACGCCATGATAACTAGGCCCCTTAGTGACTTGTTAAGAGGAACAAATCCTTTTGAATTTGGGCATGCACAATAGCACATAGCTTTTCAAAATCTAAAGAATGCTTTATCCAGTGAACCCGTATTACATCTTTTTAAGGAAGGTGCTAAGTTAGAATTACATACGGATGCATGCAAACTAGGGCTAGGTGCCGTACTTTTACAACAAGGTGAAGATGGACGTTTCTATCCTATCCATTACATGAGCAAAAAGACTTCCATTTAAGAAAAGAAACTTTGTAGTTATGAACTAGGAGTACTGGCGGTTATAGAGGCTGTGAAAAAATTTCGAAGTTACCTACTGGGAAGGAAATTCCAAATTCAAACGGATTGTGCAGCATTTGCGAAAACCCTCGACAAGAAGGAATTAACACCAAAGATGGCTAGGTGGTCGATTTTTCTAACAGATTTTGATTACAAGGTGGTCCATCGTCCTGCAAAACAAATGCAACATGTAAATGCGTTGAGCAGACATCCTGTTATGCTAGTGACTAGTGATGAACTAACGTACAAGATCTCGAACGCTCAAGAATCTGATGAATATATTAAGACTATTAAGAAGCTGTTGCAAGAAGGTAAAACTTCTGAATTCATCGTAAGTAATAAAATCTTGTACAAGATAAGTGAGGATCAGGAGTTGCTAGTCGTTCCAGAGATGATGCAAGTAGATGTGATTAAGAAAGCTCACTCATTTGGACATTTTGCAGCGGCAAAAGCTGAGGAGTTGGTGAAAATTGATTATTATTTTCCGAACATGAGAAGGTGTATCGAAAACGTTATTAAGAACTGCGTTGAGTGCATATTAGTCAATAAGAAGAGGGGAAAGGGAGAAGGCTTTTTAAACCCTATTCCTAAAGAAGATCTACCGTTGTTGACATATCAATTGGACTTTATTGGACCATTACCAACGACCAATAAAAATTATAATCACATATTCACTGTTATTGATGCATTTACAAAGTTTACGTGGTTGTATCCAACCAACAGCTCAAGAAGCCATTGAAAGACTGAAGTTGCAACAGAACACTTTTGGGAATCCTTCACGAGTGATTAATGACAAAGGAGGAGAGCGTTCAGATCTAAAGAATTCGAAGACTACTGTGCTAATGAGCAAATTAGCAATGTGCAAATAACAACGGGAGTACCGAGAGGGAATGGACAGGTTGAGAGAATCCATGGAGCACTAATTCCAGTATTGACCAAGATGTCCATCGAAGACCCGACTAAGTGGTTTAAGCATGTAGATTCACTACAACGTGTGCTGAACAGTGTGCCTTCACGCAGTACAAAGTATTCACCATTTGAATTGCTCATAGGAGTTAAAATGAAGAATCCTGAAGATGTCATAATAAGAAATCTGCTTGAAGAAGAGAGTAAAGAGCAACTCTCTTCCAACATCGAGATAACCTGAGAAGAGAGGCAAAGCAGAACATTTTGAAGATTCAAGAAGAAAACAAGAGAACTTACAACCGAAAACGGAAAGAAGCGCATCTATATAAGAAAGGTGACTTGGTGGCAATCATGAGGACTCAGTTTGGAAACAAATTGAAACTGCGAATAAAATATTTTGGACCATACCAGGTGACCAAAGTGAAACCCCATGATCGATATGATGTGGCTAAAATTGGAGACCATGAGGGGCCCAATGTTACGTCAGCATCAGCAGACCAGATGAAGCCATGGACTTAGCATTGATGAGAGAGGAGGAATGAACTTGTTTCGAATGTTTGTGTAACTGTATATTAACCTTTGTTCTTTTTTTTTTTTTTTTTTTTAGTTTGTTTATTTCAGATCCTTAGTGCGTGAGCAGTGAGGACACTGCTTGTGTGGATGGCCGAGAGTTGTGGGAAATTTCCACATGAACATTCTATAGAGGGCGCTGTCAAGGCAGCCACCAGGAGTTAACGAAAGAGAGGGGATTCAGCGAGCGGACGCTAGACGCGCAGGTCGATGATCCGGGGCTGAAGAAAGAGTGACGAGAACGGTGGCCGAGTAGGGACCCACCAACCCGTTGTCCACGAGAGAGACACGCAGGTCACTCTTAGCACTATCGCGGAGATTGTAATTAACTATACCAGAACTGTCGTTAGAGCCAGAGGGGCTTAATCGAATTGTAAATACTGTATTATATGTGTTAAACGTCTGTTTTAGTGAGTAGAGCTGTGTATTTTGTCCAGCATTAAACGTTAGATTAGAAACAAACGAGAGTGTGATTATTGAATACCCCTAGAACTGTACCATAATCCCATATATATATATAGAGAGAGAGAGAGAGAGATATAGCTTATACCTGTCAAGGTTATGATAGAATTATCCAGAAGTGATAATATATCTTATCTTAGAGGGAAAGGAATGCGTAAACATCCTTTGAACATTTTGTTACATGAATATAAATAACATGACCAAACTACAGCTAATGTAGCATTCCGCACGCGTAAGAATACATTATTCTATTCCACCAATCTGCTTTTTTAAGTTTTTTTTTTGTGATAATATCCTTACAAACCAATCACAGTTAAACATGGGAGTAAAGTTCTAATCATGAACTTGGAATATATTTGGTTTAAAGATATTTCTATAGCTCTTTCTCTCTCACAGACTGTAGTTCAAATTTTATTATTGTTGTAAGCAGAATTATACTCGTGTAGAATTAGAAACATGAAGTGAACGTTTAATTCCAATAATGGTTCAAATAAGCGAGTATGTTTTAGTGAAGATACCAAATCAGATTCCTCTTTCCCTGACGATGCTATTCCTCCACATCATTTCCACTTAGGACAGGACGTTTATGCTGCAGTGACATATTTTGCTGCCTCCGGGCAAGTTCATCTACGTCACTATAAAAGAGATGGGAATAATCGACTGTTTCCAACTAAAAGAAGTGTGTGTTTATCGCCTATGCTGTGGCAGTCATTTGTTAATCAAATCGAGCACAAATCAACACATCTTCTTCTGTTGAAGAAACTATCCTTGTAGAAGACTCTTTGATGATATCTACCGTTTTTTTATTGAAAATATTCCGAATATCATCTTCCAGCGCAATTTCAAGAAAAAAGACTATTCAAAGAAGTTTGTTCCAGGAACGTGTGTTCTGAGTGAAAATAACTGGTTGGAATTACAACGAATCCACAAGAACATTACAGAAAGTGCCATGTGGTTAGCATTTGACCGTATGCTTCGCAATTTGTTACTGAGTGAAGCCTCGAAAATTACGTCAAGTGCTGTAGTGTATACGGCCGCTTCAGAAGGTGAATTGGTGTTGACAACTTCATTGATTGAACTTTTGTGTGACTACTTGGGAAACTCCATCACAGATGTGTTAAAATGCAATGGGTGTGTCTAGCAATATGGTAATCAATTTGGACATGAATGTATAGCAATGGATTATGAAACCCGTGTACGACTTTACGGTGACTTAGTTGTTTTCACTATGGACTTTGAGCAACTTATCACAAGGATTTTATCCAACGAAATATTCAAATATTAAATTATCTAAAAACCAATGTTTGTAAATAAGTGGGATATGCTTTCTATTTTTGATAATGCTAAGAAAATGTATATTGCATCTGATCCTAATCGTTTGTATTAAATAAAAAAAAAATATTTGTATATGTGTGTCTGTGTTATTATATATACTCTTTACTTTGCATTTGTATGTATGTGTGTGTGTTGTTTCCTCTCTATTATATTCTATTTAAATTCTTTTTAGAAGAGTTACTGTTCTTATAAATTTAATGGTATAAATACTTTGAGTATTCTGCTTTTAACATTATTCATGCTTGTGATATTATTCAATAAGCACGTCATTCCTTAGTTATGAATGGATCTTGAAAGGGCTTATCGAGAACCCGAACAGCCGGGTAGTTTCGGTGGTGTTGAGACTTTATTCAGAGCAACAAACGAAAAATTTTCTAGGAAAGATATTAAAGAGTGGTTAAGTGGGAAAGATATATATTCATATACTTTACATATAAACCTATTAAAAAGAAATTTAGGAAAAATAGAGTCTTTGTAAGTAGAATGAATAACACAAACAGCAATTTCAGGCTGATTTAGTAGGTATGCAGTCTCTTACTAAGTCTAATGATGGGTATAGATTTTTACTTACTTGCACTTGTGTTTTATCTAAATATGCTTGGGCTATTCCATTATATACATGATAAGAATGCGAAAACAATAGTATCGGCCTTTGAATGAATATTTTCTGAACGTATTCCTCTTAAACTTCAAACTGATGCTGGTAAAGAATTTACAAACAAACTTTTTTCAGAATTATCTCAAAAAGAAGGAAATAGTATTTTTTAGGACGAAATTAATACGAAAGCCTCTGTTGTAGAACGATTTAACAGAACGTTAAAGACAGAAATGTGGAAGCATTTTACGGAAATGAATACAAAGTGTTCTATCGATGTTATTGATAAATTAGTCCATAGTTATAATAATACTTGGCACAGAAGTATTCAGATGGCACCCGCTTCTGTAACCATGGAAAATGAAAAGGAGGCATGGAAAAATTTATATGGAAATCCAAATAAAACATTGTCTAAACCTAGATTTCAAATAGTTCGAATTAGCAAATAGAAATTAATATTCGAAAAAGGATATGAACAAAATTGGACACGAGAGATTTTTACCGTTTATCACATTCTTCGTAAGGATCCCACTGTTTATAAAGTAAAAGAGTTAACAGGAGAAGTAATTCGGGGTACATTTTATGAACAAGAACTTCAAAAACTAACGGATTCAGGCTATTATCCTATCGAAAAAAGAATGGCAAGATTGAATATTTTGTACAATTTTTAGGGTATCCAGAAAAATTTAACAAGTGGGCATATGACGTGAAACATCTATAAAGAACGATTAATATCTACTTAGTCATCAGTCGTAAAAAAGTCTTTCTACGTAACACTTGTGAGTGATAGCACCAAGGATTTTTTTCTAGAAAATAAAATTTCACATTTTATTACACAACTTCCGACTCCTATTACTTTAAAGCAGTGTTTCTCAAACTGTGGGGCGCGCCCCCTGGGGGGCGCGAGCATATCAAAAATAAAAGATTAAAAAAATTATTTACTGGAATGAAGTAAAACAAAATACTTTCTGACATAATAAAAAAATACACAATTACACTGATATAATTTTATATATATCAACTGCGATATTACGTCATAAAAAATAAAAGCTTCTACTTCGAAACCTCATTTTAGCTATCTTTGATACTGTAACCAAATAAAAAACCTTTTATTTGATTTGCTGTAATCCCATGATGAGAGATTTTTTTTTTATTACGGCTTCTTTTCAAACCAAAATGAGAAAAAACAAAACCCAGACCCAAAAAAACAAAAAAAAAAAAAAAAAAAAAAAAAATTTAGGAAGATAAAAAATTCATCACTGTTATATTATTGTCTTTAGCTGTAGGCAGCAGAATGTATTTGCTGCGGTTTGACCTTCGAACTTACTTGTACGGTTAGTTACGTCTCTGCTCTTATGTATTTGTTTTTTCATTTAGGGAAGTTGTAAATAAACTATTTCTGATGCGATTTTTTCCTTGTAAAATATTTATGATTTTTGGAAAAGCACATAGAGCACTTTGAAGGATTACTTGGCCAAGATTTATTTCTATGAGTTATTTCCAAAGATATAAAGCATAATGAAAAACGTTTTACATAATTCTTTTAGAACATCCATATTGTAATAAATACACTTTTAATCTGGAGCGGTCACGCCGAGCACAGAGTGCACGAAATCGGTAACTCTTTCAAACCTGTTTAATTGTTACCAATGGCTCTGACACTCTATCCTCCTGTTTGACAGTCTTAACGTGTGAACTAAAATATATTTCTCACATATCTCCCTCTTTTTTGGGAGTGAAAAACGTTTTTTTTACAATCTTTAGGTACTTGTTTTGACTGAGTTCCCGGTGAGAAAATTTTTTTCCGAAATATTTTCTGTGTCCTTGAAAGTAGGTGAGTATATTTTCGCTTAATTAAATTATTCACTGGAATTATGATTTTTATTGTGTCCTATAAAAATAATTATAAAAAAAGGATTGGAGTGACTCAATAACCCCACTCGACCATTAGTATCGAGTGCGTGCCTACTCCAGGGTTAAAACATGTTGAAGTCTTTTCACTTTAAATATTAAAAATAATACAATTAATTTTCATCGGAATTTTATATTATTGTTCATTATTCAACATCAATTCTAAAGGCTAATTCGGTGAGGCTTAAAATTACAGTTCGCTTAAAACTAATTATAATTTGAGCAATGATTTTAAAAAATCATTTTACATTTTTGTAAACATTGTCGTGCACTTGGCTTTACTCTCCTTAAAATTCAGCGATTATATCAAAAAAATTTTTTTCTTATAAATAAACTCGTGCAATTAGCGGGTACTTCAGCCCGTATACTTTTAATGTATTAGTGCTGCACAGAATATTTTATAACTAATTAATTAATGCTAAATTAAGAACAAGTTTAATAAGTATTAGCGACTTCCATGGGCTTGTCTTACAGAGCAAATGTTTCAAAGGAATGCTTATATATATGATTAGAAATTGACCCTCTGAGTTCTTTCTAAAAAAAAGCTGATATCTATATTTTGTCTTCTAAGCAGCCACCGCATTTTGCAATATGTTTCAATTTAAAAATTAGAGAAAGGAAAAATAACATAATAATTATCCTATTATTTAATTTTTTTTTGCTTAAAAGCAACATATACAAAATTTAATACTTATGTCATGAATTTGTACGGTTTATAAGTAAGATTATTGCTTTAGCGTAAAAAAAAGTGCATTGTTATTGCATTAATAGCATTATTAATGTATAAGGGGGGCGCTATAAAAATTGTGATCGAAAAGGGGGCGCCAGTATTGAAAGTTTGAGAAGCACTGCTCTAAAGAGAGAATGGAAAATGGGATTAGTTGTGTGTGTGAACTTTATTTATCCTTATACATGGTACAATATAAGAGAGGGTAATAATTTATTCGGTTTTGATCTGGGCGATGGGAAGTTGATAGCTAGAAAAATTCCTCAATGATGTTACGAGTCCATCCCTGACATTTTAGAGGGGATGTACTTAGAAGATTTTAAGAACAAAATAGAATTTCATAATCATCCTGTTGTCAAAAGAGTGACAATCAAGACAAAAGGACACGTTAAATTTTTTTTAAATGAATGTGTTTCTGAACTCCTTGGTTTCGAATTTCCTTGGTGAAAGTAAAGGGAAAGTAGAAAATCCTTATATCGCTGATCCTAATGCTTCTTTCCCCCTTATATACGTTTATTGTGATTTGGTAGAACCTCAAATTGTAGGTGATTTTCAAGCTCCCCTTTTGAAAATTGTAAAAGTCGAAGGAAAAGATGGAGAAAAAAAAATGGTGAATTCACACTACACAAGACCTAATTATGTTCCCGTAATACGCCAGCAATTTCAAACAATCGAATTGGTTCTCAGATTGCATTCAGGTCATTTAATACCCTTTGAAAGGGGTAGAGTTATAGCGGTGTTCCATTTTCGCATGAGACAAATAGTATAAATTAAAAATAATGGAGGTATAAAGCTTATTCGGGAATCAAACTTGATGGAATAAAGATGCTTGTTCCGTATACTTGTTGTTTAAAACAATATGAAGACTATTGCATCGACCAAACTGACAATGGACTTTCTTATTATCAAGGTCAATCATTTCAAAAGGGATATGGCATCAGAGGATGGTTTAAAAGACTATTCCGTTCTGCTTTACCCTTTTTATCCCGAGGAGCCAAAACTATTGGAAAAGAAGTTTTAAGAACAGGAACTCAAATAGCGAATGATTTATTAGAAGGACGAAATCTGCAAGAATCAGCTGAAGAGAGGACAAAGGAAGCAGGAAGAATATTAGCAAAGAAGGCAATTAAAACAGCAGATGATATGCTATAAAAGAAAGAAGAAACTTCCAAAGTATCTCGTTCAATCAAAAGTGTGACGAAGCCGGTCACTTCCCCCTAATTACTATGGACCCCTAGCCCTTGCCGACAAACGTTGCGAGAATCCCAGACTTTTCCTTAATGGCTGGGAAGGAATTTCGGAACTGGGTCCTCGGAGTCACAAAGAGACGCATCGACAATGTGTTTTCTTTTACCCCCGATTCCGGTGACAACAGCGCGTCTGGAAACATACAATGTGTACCCAGACATTGGCGCCCTTGGGGGCGAGAGATGGAATGTGTCGGGACCGACGGGGTCGGCAGAGGTATAACAGATCAAAAGAGCCGAGTCCGACAGGAGCGGAAAAAGGAAAAACATCAGAGGATAATCAGGAGTGGATATATAAGGGGAGTGAGAAAGTCAGAAGAGAGAGATTGCGTTTTGAAGGGTGCTGTTGTGAGCCCGTCACAGTGATAGGAGTTTTTAGAAAGAGCCGTTGTGAAGCTCCTCCCGCGAAGAGACTGATTTTTGAGGGAGCCCTTGTGAGGTCCCTTCCGCGAAAAATCGAAGAAAACCGTGAAGTCTGCGGAATCCGGATTTGGAGCCAGCGAACTCTCCCGACTCGGTGGGGAATTGCCGAGAGTGAATTACGACCTTATTGTGGGCGAGAATGTTGTGATGAAAGCTACATATCTTTTGCCAATCCATTGTGCTAATATATTTTCTGATTACGTATTGAAATAAATAGTTTTAACCCAGAGCTGTGTGAAGTCATTACAAAAGTAACGAAGAAGAAAATACGTGGTATGTTTGATACGCTATAAAAATGGCATTTCATTTGAAGGATTCTCCAGAATGTGCAGAATCTGAACTCAATTTATTTGCACTTCCACCTATCCAAACGGTAATTGAAAGAGGTCATTGGGTTCAGTTTCATCCAATAGCAAACGTATCTGACGGAGGACCTATTGAATTTGTCATTTCAGGAAGCTGTGAAGAGTACTTTGATTTATCTCAAACTCAACTTTATGTTAGAGCAAAAATTTTAAAAAGTGATGGAAAACTAATAACAGAAGAAAACAAAGTCGGCCCCGTTAATATTTTCCTTCACTCTTTATTTTCTCAAGTGGATATTAGTTTAAACGAGAGAATCATTTCATCTAGTAGTAATACTTACGCTTATAGAGCTATCATAGAAACTCTTTTAAACCATGGGTATGACAGCGAGTTTTCACAGCTTACATCTGAAGTTTATTATAAGGATACAGCGGGTCGAATGAATATACACTGGTGTGCAAAAATTAAGGACGAGACGGTTTTTTCAATATAACTTTGTACAAAAGCTTTCCAAATCAACACATTTAATACCGTAAGATCCCCAATACGTAAGGACATGTGTAATATGTAAGCAACACTTACTAAAAGAGAAATCAGAGGGATAAAAAGAAACTTTATTGAAAAAGTAGCATGGAGTGCAATGCGACTGAAGGTCGAAACATCCCTGTGATGGGTGTCCAGCAAGAAACATCCGGTCTTTAGTAGGGGATATGATCTCCCCTGACTGCTAGGCAGGTTTCACAGCGTCTGCCCATGCTGAGAATGAGGGTGTCAATGAGTTGTTGAGGCATTGCTGCCCATTCGTCTTGCAGCGCCAATCGAAGCTCCCGAATCGTTACTGGTGGTAAGGTACGAGCTGTCAAGCGTCTGCCTAGAAAATCCCATACAGGCTCGATGGGATTGAGATCCGGAGATCGTGCCGGCCAATCCATACGTTCAATATCCTCACTCTCTAAGAGCTGTTCGGCAGCTACTGTGCGATGACATGGTGCATTGTCGTCCATGAAAAGGAGCTGCAGACCCATAGCGCCTCTAAAAAGACGCACATATGGAAGAAGAATCTCGTTACAATAACGTGTCCCGTTGACTGAACCTGCGTCGAAGATGTGAAGGTCTGTACGACTACCAAGCATGATGCCTCCCCAAACGAGAACACCGTGACCTCCATACCTGTCCCTTTCAATGATGTTCGAGGGATGATTGCGGCTTCCCCGCTCTCTCCAGATGAGTATGCGATGAGAATCGCTACTCAAACTGAATCTGCTCTCATCTGTAAAGAGTACTCGTCCCCATTCATTGTCTCTCCAATTCCGGTGTTCCCGGCACCACTGAGAACGCCTTCTCCGATGGGCAGGCGTTAAAGGTACACACCGTACAGGGCGTCGTGCGCACAGACCACCACCGTGCAGTCTTCTGGCCACGGTAAAACGCGATATCGGTCGTCCAGTCACCTGTGTCGTGTGTCTAGCGATTTCTCCCGCTGTCTGCCGCCTGTTTCTTCTGGCCTGTAAGACAATGTACCGGTCATCTGCGGGTGTGGTTCCTCGTGGACGACCACTACTGAACCCCCGGATAGCTGTTCCTGTAGTTTGAAATTGTCTCCAAAGTCGTGAAACGATGCTGTGAGCAATTTCGAACTCTGCAGCCACACTTGTCACACTGCGGCCTTCCTCCAACTTCCCAATGATTCGACCTCGGGTAAAAGCATCCAGATGTCGTCTAACAGATTGATTATTCGCCATTTCTCGCTGAGGCAGCAACTCGGTGTGATTTTAACTGCTATACGGCATGCAATCTCTTTGCCAGAAATACTGATCTTACACCGACAACATGCTTTATACTACTCAGACACTCCCCCATTACGTCTACCTGCATATCTGCGCATGTGCTACCGTACATCACCTTACTTAATCTCCTGATTGGTCTTTCTGTCCGCTCTGCCTCTTCGTTCAGCTGATATGCTAATTTTTCGACTTCGTCCTTAATTTTTGCACACCAGTGTATATGATGATGATAAGAACCTAAATGAAGGATTCAACAAACGAGCTTCATTATTCAAAAACAGCGTGACTGTTGGTATGATGGGTCAACTTGATGTAGATTTATTTAATCAAGATAGATTTTTACTTAACCTAGTGGATTTAAAGATTAAACTCATTAGAAGTAAAACAGAATTTTGCTTAATGGGGGATGGGGATTATAAAGTTGTTTTTGATCACATCTCTTTCTTTGTAAGAAAAGTACGTGTAAATCCAGGAGTTCTCATAGGACATGCAAAAGTTTTAGAGAAAGCAACAGCTAAATACCCCTTTGACAGAGTTGTATGTAAAGTGTTTTCTACACGTCAATCCAGCTATTCATTCATTCAGGATAACGTTTTTTCGGGGCAGATGCCTAAACGATTGGTATTGGCTTGCGTGGATAATGATGCATTTAACGGAAACTATAAGAAATCTCCCTTCGAATTCAAACATTATTATATGAACTTTGTAGGGGTTTATGTAGATGGTCAACCTATACCTCATCAACCATTAGAACTAGATTTTGAAAAAGATAACTACATTGGAGCATACCAGAATTTGTTCTTACAATCAGAAGGTCTTTATTTATCGAGAACTGAATTTCCTAAAGGATATACATTATATGTCTTTGATTTGTCACCTGATTTATATATATATATATATATATATATGTGACGGGGAACATTTCAATTTGATCAAGCACAGTAACTTAAGAATAGAATTAAAGTTTAACTCTCTAAGCATTGGAGCAAACAGTGTCACTGATCGTTTTTGCTGAATTTGAATCCCTGATAGAAATCAACAAAACAAGAAACGTTCTCTTCGATTTTGGAAGCTAATGAATGCATCACAGATTTCTCGAATTTTATCTAGAGATAGAGATGCGTCAAGATATTTCATTGGAGTTTTCCCCTTAGACGAAATACCTCCTCCAAAGGAATGTACTGCTCTAGTTATAAATGAGGACACACGTGATCAAGAAAGATCACACTGGTTGGCGATCATATTAAGAGGTCTCAGACACTTTAGACTTTCAGACGAGAAAACTTTAGAATTTTTTTATTCTCATGGATTCCCACAAGAAATGTACGGAAATCACACACACACACATATTTCCAAGCATGATGAAAAGTTTACGAATGTGAAATGGAATAAGAAATCCATCCAAAGTCTCACATCAAATGTTTATGGACTTTATTGCATGTATTTTCTTTTAAAAATAAGCCAAGGTTATTCTATGGAATATGTGTTATATGAATTCTCTCGCAGTAAACTCAATGATTTTCGACTGTATCAATATTTTAAGAAAAGATATAATGTAAGATTAAATTTTAGATGGTGAATAAATACAATATTGTTTTTATATTTGTGTGTTTGTGTTATTATTTTTTTTATTATAAGATGAATATATTTTTGCGTTGAAATTTATAAGTTTTCCCTATACTTAAATTTATAAAGAGTTTTTATTACTTTAAGACTAATATGAAAAAGAAAAATTTTATCAGTATTGCTCTTAACATTAGTACTTAGCCTTCAAATCCATCAACAATTTTCTAATTTTTTTCAATATCTTTTTTATTTTCAATTTTTTCAATATTGTTCAATATTTTTTCAATTATATTAATATATTTTAGTGTAAGAAACAAAAAAACACAGATCAAAATGTTTTTAAAAAAACTTATTGAAGAACAAAAGCTGCACTTAATATTCAATCCATGTCAAAGCTTTTGCATACAATGTTTTTGTTTTCAGATTTTTATTCTTACTATAATATGATGGAAAGTTTTTTTCTTTTTAAAACTTCATTAAAAAATTCAAATCCCAAAGGGGTTTTTTTCCTGTCCCTTACTAGATGAGTAATCAAATTTATAATACTTGTACTCGTATTGCGTATAATTTTTCCATTCACCATTAGCTCTTTATCAGGTGTCCTGTATATTTCTCCATGATTCTGCTGGATAAAATTTAAAATTTTCTTTGGGATATTTTTGTATTTCCCTGGTGCTATATTTCCTATCTCTTCTTCAATTCTATCAGCGTTTGCTTCATCTTTGGGGCGAGTTTCAACATGCTCTTTTGGTGATATGCTTGTAATGATATTTGCCTTATCATCAACCTTGTCTGTAGACTGATTTTGATAATTTTCTTGTTTTGTATCCACTGTCTCCATGATATCAGAATTTTTCTGAAGAATTTGTAGATAAAAAGTTGCTTTTTCTTCCTGCGTGATATTTTTCCTTTGAAGAATAGCATGCATCTGTTTATCTAGTGTTGACAATCGGTCTTCGATAAATTTTCGAAGTTTCTCTTCCGGGACAAGCATAAATTTCTCAGCCAGCTCCATTAAACAGAGAAGATAAAACCGAAAGGGCAGCGGGGATTAAGAAACTAAGGAGTCCCCCCCCCCTTTTTGAACTAACAAATGTCTCTTCTTATACAAAGGAACGGATCTATCCCCTAACTTCCGGACGACCGTTTTAAAATGTGCCAGATTTAATTTCTGTCGTTTGGTCAATGGAACATTGCCTTTAAAAGTATTCATTGCACATTCACATACGGCCTTTATCAAAGAGTTTGGACACTTTCACAAAAAAAATTTCTTAGTTTTACTCCACTAAAATTTTTAAATGCTTAACATGTTGTTTAGTCGACATGATTAGTGTTGTATATCATACATTACAATCCTTTAAATACTATGTTATTTACAAAGAAATGATTAAAGTAAAATTAATTATTTCTGGGGAAGCATTATTATCAAGGAAAATAAACAATATTTTTATCCTCAGGAAAGATATTCATACGCACGCGTAATTTTTCATCAGTTTTAAGTTTCAAATCGATAAATAAATATCCATATGGACGAGTTGTTGCATCGTTATAACTTTCAAGAAAAATTTTTGATTTTAATGGATACATTTGTCTAGCTAAACAGGAAATATGTTGTTTGTCTCTAACGCTTTTGAAGCAACGTAAATAAAAAGCATTTAAAGAGACATTCCTCGTTTCTCGACCTTTATTTTAAAAAAAACTAATGAAAATTTTAAAAAAAGCTCATTTCAGTATAATACTAAATCTATGTTTAACTTGTAAAAAAATTTGGGGGTTGTATTTACAACAGATTTTTAGAAAAGGAACACTGAAAAGGGCTTTTTTAACATTATCAGTATAGGAAGTTTGGATACTTCTTAAAATATTTTTAAGATTTTTCATTCCCTGTTCAGTAAATCATTTTTTAAGAAGAATGTGTAAGATTGTCTTGTTGTTGAATTAATCATTACTCTCTAATTAACCGGATTTACCGTTTTTATTATTTCCTTCAAAACGCATCACTGTATTTACAATTCCATTTACAATTACAAATCGCATCGGGAACTACAGGCCGCTTCCTCCATTTTTACGTTCGAGACCACCTTCTCTCCTTCCCGCTCAAAGGTCAAAAAAGTTCACAGCAGCGCCCTCTTCCTAGTCTATCGTGTGCTATGTGTCAAGCCTCCTAGTGCATTATGTGCCACACCGTTGGTCCATTCAACACAAATGGTTTGTGTTGATTTTTTAAAGAAAAGTTGATTTTTTAAGACAAAATTGGCTAACAGGCTCTTTATATTTGGATTTTTTAAAGTATATTTGCGAGCAAAAATTTTTTTTGCAAGATCATCAAGAGTAAATACACTCATGGACTAAAAAATTAGCTCACCAAGAAATAATTGCGGAATCGTAACGAAACTTGGCATGAAGTACATGCCGGGGAGATATGCAAATGATTAGAAATGCAACGTGACTGCGCATTACGTATGGCTGGTAGAGGGCGTTTAACGTCATTCTCCGTGGAGTATAAAACAGGTAAAACTAAAGCTTGTTTGAGTGTGCTGAATCGTTTGCAAAGGAAGAGCTGATGTAGACATGCCCTTACGCCGTTTTCGAAGACAATATGAGCAGCTATCGTTGCTTGAGAGGGGGAGATTCATCGGCATGATGGAAGCTGAGTGGTCAGTGTTGGGGTGAAGCGAGTGAACTATTTTTTCTGGCGGAAGGATAACTGAGTGATCCGCCCAGACGCGTTTTCCCGCTTCACTCCCACGCATTCCTTTACGGGGTTGACGAGCTGACCGGTCGCTGTGTGTTTTTGGATCAGACTTGCTATGTGCCGTACTCGTGATCGTTTTTCGTTTTTATGTATCAATTAATGTGCTGTCCCAAGATACCTGAGTGGAAGTAATTTCATAAAAAGAACAACAGTCAGCTAGGCGAGTAGCTCGTCAATTAGGCCACTCTGATTGTGTTGTGAGGAGGTGTTGAGATCAGTGGATCCGAGAGATTATATTTACACCAAGACCAGGCTCAGGACGCCCTCGACAGACCAGTCGTCGAGAAAACCACCACATCGCAAGAAATGCACGCGTACAGCCAACTGCTTCATCGGCCGCCATCCAGGCACAGATAGCGTCTTCATTAGGGGCCCCTGTGTCTTCTCGAACCATACGAAGGCGCCTGGCTGAAGGACATTTGGGATCGCGGCGCCCATTACGTGTGCTGCCCTTGACGCCCAACCATCGATGCCTCCGTTTGGAATGGTGCCGCGCACGAGGAAACTGGACTACAGCGGAATGGAACCAGCGACGTCTTTAGCGACAAATCCAGATTCAATCTCAGCAATGATGACAATCGTGTTCGTGTGTGGAGACCCCGTAGTTAACGCCTCAATCCTGCCTTTGCTTTGCAGCGACACACCGCTCCCACAGCTGGTGTGATGGTATGGGGTGTCATTGCCTACAATACGCGGTCACCCCTAGTATTGATCCGTGGCACCATGACATCCTTCAACCACATGTGTTGCCACTCAGCGCGGCTGCCAGGAGCCATTTTTCGACAAGACAATGCTCTGCCTCACACGGCAAGGGTGTCACAAGACTTTCTCCGCACTGTTACTATCCTTCCTTGGTCTGCCCGATCCCCATATTTGTCTCCAATCGAGCCTATCTGGGATAATTTGGGACAGCAAGTTGGGCATCCCATGAGTTTGAAAAACTAGAGGATAGGTTACCGCAAATATAGAACGAAATGTCTCAAGACATCATACAGAACTTGTATGCCTCAATGCCCGATCGTATCACATCGTACATTCGCGCTAGAGGGGGTTCAACAGGGTAATAAATCCTCCTGGTTTTGTTTTGTTTTGTTTTTTTGCCTTTTTCTCGGAAATAAATTATTCTTTTTCTTTGATTTTCTAATCATTTCCTTTTTCAAAGTAGTCATTACGTGTGTAAAATTTCCTTTCATTTTGACGACTTATTCTTGATGCGCTAATTTTTTTTGTCCATGATGCAAGTTGACTAATATAAACTTGCAGGATGGGATGAGAACTTTTCAACGAGCAGATTTCGAAAAAAATTATAGAAAAGTGTGTTAGGGTAAATTTGTCACACTGAACTGATTCTAAAATTAAATGTGCTTGCAGCTATACATATGACAGGAAATAAAATAAATTGTATAAAACTGCCTCTGTTTTCTTAAATTTATTGATTTTTACGGTACAAAAGGGCGTGGTAGCCTAAGGAGAAGGTAACGGCCTCGTGGCTGAAGTGTCATGATTTCGAGCCTAGTACCACTGAAGAAAGACCCACCGTGCAGAGGGGGTCGTTGCACATTAAATAAGTCGAGGTTCAAATGTCCTCCCGCTGGTGTGGAAGTTAGGAGAGGGGGTGCCAGCTGAGGGGTAGTCCTCGTCACTTGACCATAGGTTCAAAATTGCCAAAAAGCCCTTGAGAAACTGCGACGAGGATATTCACTCCCTCTCTTTTATGGCATAGCTTCTACCTTTCCTAAGATGCAGAGTTAACCAATCTTTTTAAAAAGGTGCATCCTTCACAATGTGGCCCTCAAGCCTCCCATTGACCACGACACGATTAGAAACGAACTGCGCCTCTTGTCATCAAACAGATGGAAGAAGAAGAATAAAAAACTTTTTTCGAACGATCCGTAAGCCGGACGCATCACGTGCTATCGCCGGCGGAAGAGGTCAGCGAAGGACTCCCCTGGAATACTAAGCGGCCAAACACTTCCTCTTTCATCTCAGAGGCCGCCACTCCCCTTCTCCGCCAAGAAGGAAGTGAAGTGGAATTCATTTCCGAAGGTCCGGTCTCTCCCATGAGGAAATGGAAAAAGTTGGGTCCACCAAAGCAGAATGCAACACTAGTAGAGGAAAAATTTCACTTCTTTGTGGCAACGGTGCTGTTGAAACTCAGCAGTCAAACTAGGAACGTGTGATCCAAATGGCTGGACGAGCCTGAAAAAAATTATTCCACCTAATCATCATGACACGCGCGTGCTTTTATTTTAGCAGAGAAAATATCTATGCTGAGAGACATGTTAAGAATTTATTAAGTAAGCACAATGTCCTACTTAGAGCTCCTGTCTCATTTGACGCTACATTTGAAATTTCTGTACATGTTTTTTAAAATACCCCCTACCACCACCTGTTATGCTTATTGATTTCATACATCCATCATTTCTCACCCATTATTTCGATATATTTATACTCTCATATATACATTCTTTCTAAAAACATTACCTTGGTATTTGTTAATTTACCCTGTCATAGTTTAAATGCATGGAATATGGTATGTCAATAATGTATGCATATTGCTAGAACTCTCATAGTCATTGTTCAAGACCTTAATTTGAGAATCCTTTCTTTAATACTTAACTTTAACACAATCCAAAATGATACTACTTTATTTATGTTGCTACTTTACTCTAATTGTTCTTGATCATAACAAGTATTGCCAATCTTTTTTATTTGCATAACAACTCATTTTAAAAGCCCAAATACCAAAACAATACTTGTATGTACTCAAAGAATCTAGAAACGGAGCAATTAAAACGCGTGAGGTGGTCAACAGAAAAAAAACCCAGAGAGATAGAGCGAGATGGATAATGATGCGATTGCATGGAATGGTAACAATTAGCATCTCAATCCATCTCACACATATCAAATAGTCTGTGTTATGCCACCTCTGTTTTTTTTTATTGGTCACCACGTGTGTTCTCATATTTCCATCTCTCAGAATCTTTGAGTTATACAAGTATTATTTTTAAAAGGGATATGTTTTCCAGATGAAAAAAGTGCCGATAATTGTTATGGATAGAAAAGTAGTTAGTGTTGTATCACTTTAGAATCTTGTGACTAAATGGGTCATCTTTTAATAGAAGGTGGTAGCATAGTGTGTTTTTCTTTTTATGGAGAGATGACATCTTTCTCTCAAAACCCCTACTCAAACAAACTACGTTAATTTTAATTAAACCGGCAAAGTGTTTTGCTCGATTTGCAACTGTGATTAATAGCATGGCTATGTAAGATTACTTTTATGAAAAAATCTTTGAAAGGTGTGGTCACAGTACCTAATATTCTGTGGAAGGGTGTCATTTTTCTATAGTTTCAAAAATCTGCAAGTCATCACTGACCCGAGTGATATGGAACTTTTTAAAAAATTTTCTCAGAGAGAGAACTGATTATGACTCCTGTGCTCACTTGACGTTGACACCCTGTTTTGGTGGCATCATAAATAATCTTCGCCAAGCCCCACTGTCTTATGTAAATATTTTAATTGGTTTAACCCAAAAATATGCCGAAATGAAAGCCAAATGATGATGATACATTTTTCTAAATAAACATGGCAGCATCCCAATTGTAATGAAATTTTTAGTACGTAATTGGATTCTATTCCAATTTTTAATGAATTGATTTAAAAAATGCTCGATTTTTGAATTATCCATTACAACAAATAGGAGAAATACACTTCATGGCCAAATTTTATTATGACCATCCCTTCAGTGCAATACTGGACCACCTTCTTCTTGATACATTCTTTTTGACTTGAACTCTATGAGTTGTCGATAGGTGGTATGAGACCTTATCAAATGCCTTCAGATTGGATCCAACGTCCAAATGCCCTGTTTGATCTCACCCCAACAAATTTTCGATGGAATTGAGATCCTTGTTCAAGGTGAAGTTTCTGTCATGCTCTTTGAACCATCTGGTGACAGGGAGCATTGTCCTGTTTAATGTATCTGGCAGGGTACCTCATTATTATAAAAGCACGTACTTGATCTGCGAAAACATTTCAAAAGCCTTCAGATGTTCTTCCATTTGAATCAAAGGACCCATACATTGCAAAGAAAACCTCTCCTAAATCATAATATCTCCATCAGCTTGATGAGTTGTCCAATGCAGATGGGATGTATTATGTTTTCTACATATCCGCACCTTGCCATCTACAAAGTGCAATTCAAAACGTGATTGATCGAAACCAGGGGGGGTCCTGGGTCGAAAATTCACCATTCTTGTATTATGCTCCTTTTGATTTTGTCGATTTTCGGGAACAAAACACAGTAAAAAACTAATTTTTGAATAAATAATTAACATTAATTAATAAAATTAATTAATAAAATTAATCATTAATAACAAGTAATTAATTAAATTTTACGTACTATATACTTAGAATTATGATCAATTGGAAAAAAATCAAGGGCTTTGGAGGGGTCCGGACCCCCTTGTGTGCGCCCCTGATTGAAACACAAGACCCTAATCCTTGTTATCATTTCCAGCTTCATATTGAAATGAATGTGAGTTTAGTGTCAATTTACTGCTATATATAAAAAGAAGAAAAAATCTGGATATAACAAAAGGAGGCGATTTGAGACTAAAGTGAACTAAACCGGAACCCACCATAAAATCTCTTTGCAACAAATATCACAAGCGCAAGAATCTCACTAATTTTTTTATTTTTATTTCAATTTTCCATTCTAAGTTTTGAAAACTTACTTACTGTAATAATTTACATTTATTATATTTAAGGTATGCATATATCTATGTATATAATGTTTAGGGTACATAAGAATTTTTAAAAGGCTTATATCCCCTAACGCGGCACGGTCGAGAAACATTGATATATCCAAAAATGTTTTTAACATAAATAATTGCTTACAATTATTAAATAACAATTTTTAATTCCAAATCTGTGGCAACGGTAAGCTAGTGGCCAAAAGCATGGTTAAGATTGTTATAATTTCGAGCCTAGTGCTGCTGAAGACCCGCCGTGTAGAGCAGCCCGATGCATGGTCCAAGTTCAAACGTACTCCCGTTGGTGTGGGAGAGGGAGCTGCCAGCTCTGATGTCGTCTTCGTCACTTGACCATGGCAGGACATTACGAAGTCCGTTGCCCAAAGCCCTCGTGTAGCTGAAGAGTGTGATGTTAACTCACTCCAATTCTTACTATAGAATCAATTTTTGTCTTGTGATCAGATTACATGAAATGTAAAGAAAAATTATTAATCTCTAAGAATTCATTTGAAATCATAGGAAATTGATTACATTGTAAATTAGTAAAATAAAACAATGTGAAAAATAAATACGAATATAATGAAAATAAATTAATAAAAAAAAATCTTCAAATCTTTTGAGTGTGTTTTGTTTACATTTAAAAATAATTGAACGAACACTCGGAACATGAATTTTAACCCCTTAGCTCCCAATTTATTAATTTTGTGAATTTTAATTTTAAAATCTCGAAAATGGCCCTTAACTCTTTCGAAAAAAAAGCATTTAAAATATATTGTTTTCAATAATTAATTAATGATTTATTTTGATAGTATTTAAGCGTTTTTAATAGTTTAATTTTTAAAAAAAAGACATATATATAGAAAACGTTACCCCACCCCCACCCCCAAATGAACACTGAGTGCTTATGAATCCAAGTGATACTCGTTATTAAAGGTCACATCTAAGCAGAAAAATGTCCATGTTAAATCTATTGAGCTCAAAGTTCTCTTGTTGGCATTGCGTGGTAGTTAGGAGAGGAAAGTTCCAGCTCAGGTGTTCTTCCTTTCACTTGACCGAGGCTCAAAATGAAGAGGTCCCTCGCTGCAGCTCGGAGACCTTTGGTAGATAGTTCCTGCATTAATGTGAGGACTGCAGTAGCCCAGTGGTCAAGGTATCGTATCATGGCAGGCATGTCAAGAGTTCGAGCCCAGTACCACTAAAGACCCGCCGTGTAGGACAAGGATGCACGTTAAATCTGTCGAGAGCTCTAAAGTCCTCCCGTTGGTGTGGTGTGGAAGTTAGGAGAGGGGGTGCCAGCTCAGGTGTCGTCCTCGTCACTTGAACATGGTTCAAAATGACGAGATCCGTCGCTAATATCCTTCGTGTAGCTGAACACGACGTTAATATTCACGCACTCACTCCTGCATTAATGTGAAATATTTTTCTCCAAAATCAAGACAAAAAAAGCAATTGTCCACAAAAGAAGGTGTAACTCAGCAGCACACACAGGAATTTTTCGAGGGGGGTGGGGTTGAAAGTTCCCCCTTCTTGTATCATGCTCCTTTTGATTTTGTCGATTTTCGGGAACAGTAAAAAACTAATTGAATAAATAATTAACAGTAAATGATAAAATAAATCATTAATAACAAATACTTGATTAAATTTTACGTACTATATACTTAGAATTATAATCAATCGGAAAAAAAAACAAGGGCTTTGGAGGGAGGGGGTCCGGACCCCTAGGACACCCGCCCCCTTTGTGTTTGCCACTGGACCAGCTATTTTAGGAAAAATACAAACTCTTCTCTGTAATATAAAATTTAAATTATTTTAATATCCCATAATAACGGTAAGAAAAGTTTAATCCCATTGCCAATCTTCTTACTAGAATAAGGTATTTTATATTTATTACTTAGATTCAGATATTTTAAAATACATTCCCCCAAATTCTAAAATCTCGCGAGTGAAAAAAGCTTAAGAGAATCAACTCGCACAACAATGCAGATTACACGATAAATTTCTATTATTACTCATTTTTGAGTGTATTTAAAAAAAACTTCAGGTTAATACAGTTAATATTTTTGTGTGGGATATGGAGCGACAAAGTCTATTATCCCAACTTCGGGTGTTTTTTTTTTTTTTTTTTTTGGTCTAAGACAACCACATTTTCAAAAAAAAAAAAAAAATTTAATGTTATTTTTTCCAAGTATTCTCGTGCCACTGTTGCAACTCTACCGTGCCGCGGATTGTTCACCTCTGCCTTAAAGGGTCTTAGTTGATTGATTGATCGAATACTAACGTCGCACTGTTCAGCTACACGAGGGCTTTTGGCGACGAACTCATGACAAGGCAAGCCACGGACCGATACCTATACCACTCGGCTACCGCGGCCACTAAAGGGTCATAGATAGTGGTCTGCTATTTTCTTCTTCTTACGAAAGTTTCTCTGCAATCTGGCCACAGAATAAAATTCTTTTTACAAATTTCTGGAAACACAACTGTTCATACCAAGTGCAGATCATTTTAATCCCAACTGAATTTCAAAATGATTTTCCATTTGGTTTATGTATTTAGGCACCATTCACCAAATTTTCATTTAAATTTAAGACGTTATAATTGATGCATACCCCGTCTTAAAAGTTGTGAAACAATCCACGAATATGCAATTATTCATATTGTCTTATGACGTTTGAAGCTTATTAAAAATGGAAGTATGAGAAACAAATTACGGGACACATGCATGAGTTGGGAAAAATATATTCAATTTAAGTCGTCTTCCTAAATATCTGTGGGTAAGTTGTGATAATATTTCTGGAAGAAAACCTGAATATTAGGTTTCGTATTCACGCATTTTATGCATGAAATAATTTGCTACAGATAATAAAAATGTTTGAGTAATATCTTATTTCGATAGTTCCAACAATCAAAAAATCATGAAAATTAAGAAATAATTAAATGTGAAATTTTTGCAACATTTTCTTCAATGTATTGATCAATTTAGTTGTTCGTGTCTCCATCTAGTGAACAGATTCAGAATGAGTAATGTTATCGGAAATATTAGAAAAAGGGAAACGGTATGTGGGAGGCGTCATCTCTTCTGAAAAAGTAAAACAAATACGAAAACATCCTTAAAAAAAGTCAGTTTAAAAAAAGATTTAATGTCATTGTGTATATGTTTTAATAAATTATATATGTATTTTCCTTCCATACATTCTTCGAATTCCTCTTAGTAGGTTTTTTTTTTTGAGAAAATATTGCAAAAAACAGATTTTTTGGTTAATTTATTACTACAGATCCCCTTAATAAAAAAAAATTAAATCGTTCAATAAAACCAATATTTACTCCTATTGCTACCGTTGAAGAAAGTTTTCGATGTGAAATAAGTTTATTTTTGATGAAAAACAATGGCGATAGTTTTATCGATTATTTTTCCTTATCGAGTTTAATTATTTTCCTTTTACAGACAATTTTTAAATTGATAAATTAAATTCGAATGGAGCTGTCTCCGTAACCACTCAACTTTTTGTTGCTGATAGAAGCAACATTTTTTTTTTCATTTATAACTGTCTATCGAGCAGCGCCGATTTCAGCTCGTTTTGGGCCCTGGGCACAAAGAATCTACGGGTCCCCTTCGCACTAGATGATCGAAATTTATAACCAGAAAATCTGTTGAAGTCCAGCTGATCTGGGCCCTTCCGAGCTCCTCCGGGCCCCCATTGCATAAACCGGCGTTACTATCAAGAGAGGTTGCATATTATTAAACGAATAGGCTCGCGATATTTTTTTAAAAATATTTTAATGACACAGTTTTTTCCCCCTTATGATTTTGAGAAGCTCATAACTTTATTTGAAAAGCATTCCATGCCCTTTTCTCTACCTTTGCTTGAACATTCATTTTAAATATAAAACAATACAAGGAACTTCTTTCAAAAATCAAGACAATGCTCCC
Source organism: Trichonephila clavipes (assembly GCA_019973935.1). Classification (NCBI taxonomy): domain Eukaryota; kingdom Metazoa; phylum Arthropoda; class Arachnida; order Araneae; family Nephilidae; genus Trichonephila; species Trichonephila clavipes. The sequence goes on from BMAU01018556.1 coordinate 27,387, forward strand.
ATGAAGGATATTCCTTTTTTACAGCTTAAATTTATAAAAAATGTTAAATTTCAGTTGCAATAAACGCTCAATAATTATGGAAATGAATCACTTGAAACTATTAAGGAAGGATAAATTTGAGTTTGTTTTTTTAAAAAAAAAAAAGGTTGCAGCAGAAAGTGAACGATTTTATTTCATTTGTTACTGACTTAAAAATAAGTTTTAGGAAGGTTGCTGAAAATTTTTCTTATATTATTTCTTTGTTATGCTGACAGTTTTATGTTGTATAATTTAAGCGAATTTTAAGATAATTTTTTTTTGTGTGAAATATCACTTTGTATGTGTTCGTACAAACCCTTTGCGTATGAATACGTATGACAAAATTTTTACCGACACCTTACCCTTTGCAAAATCACCAAAGACTATTTAAAAAAAATTATAATAATTAAAAAAGAAATTAATACACATACAAGTTTCGACATAATTAAAAAATTCTTGTAGTGTATGTACACAAAGCTTTTCTCCAGTAAATAATTTTAAAAAATAATAATGTTTTACTATTATTCGTAACCATGATAAAAATTTCTATTTTATATTACTTTACTTTTCTCCTTTGGTAAGATTATTACGTCACAAATTCGTTTTGATTTATTTTTTTAAAATATCAGTGGATACACAAAGTTAAAGAATGAAGTTTGTTGTAAATTTTTTAAAAATATGAAATAATAGTTGGAGTATATATATATATATAATCCAATATAAAAAATTCAATATATAAATATATATATATATACATATATATAAATATGTATATATATATATATATATATATATATATAATCCAATATAAAAATTCAATATAAAAATATCAATATATAAATATATATAAATACATATATATAAATATATATATATATATATATATATATATATATATATATATATATACATATACACAAATATATAAACGAAAATATAAAAATAAACAGATAGTTATAACCTAAGATAACTATAAATAGGTAGAAGGCACAGTAGTATAATGACAAACTCCTGGCCTTCGGAACCAGGATTGCAGGTTTAAACATGTTTTGGTGCCGACCAACCTTCACCTGAAATTTGGCATACTATGTACCAAGAGGAAAGGAAAGAATTATATAAGAGGAATTTAAATATTGAGAAAAATCATTAAACTAAATAACATATGAACAAAAACATATAACCTACCTTTATTCGCAGTGTAGACATAGGTCGGGAGTGCATCAACTAGTAATGTGTTCCCACCAAATACAAGGGAGTGAAAGCAGATCCGCATAAAATTAACTGCGAAAGGATATTAAGAAATTTATATATATATATATATATATATATATATATATATATATATATATATATATACATATATATATATATATATATATATATATATATATATATATATATATATATATATATACTTTTAAAAAATCATAAAATAATATTCATATAAAAATTAGTGTGAAATATAAATGAAACACAAAAAATTATAACATCATTAAAATTTAATAAGCATGTGGCGCCATCTATTTAATAATTGTAGAATAAATTAGATATTGTAGAAATTTAAAAAAATCATTACAAAACATAATGACAGTAAATAATTACAGTAATACAAATTGTATCATTAAAAACCATTATAAATACGAGTATGATTACAAAGTTAGCAGGATATCCATGTTCAATACAGTGATTAAAAAATTTTATTAAGATTTAAAAAAATATTATCTTTATCGCTAACTAATACATTATTACGATAAATATAGTTAAAAATAATATTTCTATATATAGATATTGATAAATTTGAATTGCAGTAAGGCACTTTGATGATATTAAAATTAAAGGCATCTCTTTTATCATAAATATTACTATGTAATTGCAAATCCTTAATATACACAGTGTTACATCTAGGTAATTAGTTTTGATTGCATTATTATTAATTTTAACTAAGTTTAAGTAAGCCGGATAAAAATTAATAATGGGATTTAAATTATCATTTTTACCGAAAATAATTAAATCATCAATATATCTAAAAATATAGTAGTCATTATTAATAATATAATTATAATCATAAAAATGTAAATAAAGATTAGCCAAACTATTGCTAGCTGGGCCCCCTTGTGGGAGTCCTTTCTCTTGTTTATATAAAGAGCCATTAAAAAAAATTAATGTAATTTTCTTTTAAGACAAAATCTATGAGAGTTTTAATTTTGTTAATATTAATATTGTAACAAATGGTAATTATTTCTCTCGTGCTTTATATTAATGCTTTTATTCATTCTTTATATTAATGCTCGCACGCGTGCTTTTATTTATAAAATTAACTGTAATTTTAATTATTGAAAGTTTTGGAACTTTCGATGGCAATAGATAAGGAGATGGAATATTGAGTTTGTAAAAAATAAAGTCTTGAGTCGTATGTGGTAAGAGTTGTTGACATTTTTTTTTATTTTCGTGTTAAAACTGGCGCCTACTCCCGTGGCCTAAGATCTACGACCCCATTAGAAACAGAAACCGCCGCTGTGACGAAACGCCGCAGAAAAATGAAAATTTAACCGACTCTGTAAACCTTACTGTCCCGGAAAAAAATTACTGCTATTGCGCCGCAATCCTTCTAAAGCAAGAGAAAATCCCTAGAAATCGAGAGAGAAAGTAAATCATCCTGACTTCAATTGTCTGAAGAAAAGAAAAAGCGAACATCTATTTCCTGCTAAAAGTTTTTGCAATATCGTTTTGTGCATTTTTCATATACAAGTGATAGCAATCCTGCTACAGTGTGTTAGTGCTAGGGATAATTTTATTATTTATTTCATTGATTTTTTGGTATTCTTATGCAATGATAATTCTTAATTTTGCTGCATATTAATTTATTTCTTGTGAGATAATGTTTCTGATTAATATTTTGTGAATTGCACATTAATAATTACTATTTTGCTTGATATTTTACTGATTTCCTATTGAATTTAGGTAGCATTACATGCCTGATTATTTTAGTTTTGTTTAGTATTTTCATTGCATTGAATTTTTGTATCATTACAACTGATGATTCCTAAATTTTCTTTATATTATTTTATTACTTGAATTAATGTTCCTTGTTGGTATTTTGAATATGTTATTAATTTATTTAACTATTTTTTAATTGGTTTTTGAAGTGCATAATAATTTATAAGGTTTTAAAGCTAGCCATATTTTAAAGTGTATTCCCATATCTGTAAGAGCTTTGGTGGACAATAAGGCCTGGACCTTAGTTATTTATTTTATTTATTTGAAACTCTTAAATTTCTCAGTCATGTCATTTCTGGGAAAAGGGGAAAAAGCTGCTCTCATTAAGCTTGCTATTGAGTTAGGTGAATGTAAGTCGAATGAGGAAGAGCTAAAAATAATTGCATTAAGGACAAAAATTTTAACAAATGATGCTTATAAGGAAGACCCTGAATTTGTGAAATGTATCTTTGAGGGAATCGTATCAAATAGGATAGACGAGGAAAACAAACAAAAATAGCAAACACTGCGTGAATTTGAGCTGCAGAAAATACGACTGCAAAATGAGACTCAAAGAGTCGTAGGTCCACAAACCCTACCCCAAACAAAAATTGAATTAAAAAAAATTGCTACCAACATTCAATCCTGAAGTTGATAACATGGACCTGTTCCTCACCTTATTCGATCGGCAAATGAAGATCGTGGTGAAGATCTGTGGGTACCCTATCTCATTGGTGATGTCACCTCCCTCATTGCCCGTGAGCCTGAGGAGAAAAGCAGGGATTACTCCCACATTCGAGGAATGCTTCTGCAACGGTTCAAATTAACCGCAGAAAAATTCCGAGAGCTGTTTTCACGTTACAGAAAAAGCCCAAATGGGACGTGGAAGGATTATTATTCTGAAATCTGAGCATATTTTGAAGGTTGGCTCAATGAGCTTAAAATTGATTCATTTGACGGATTGAAGAATTTGATGATTGCCAATAAAATGAAAAAGAGATGTTTTCCAGAGTGTAAGGAACATTACCTGGATATCTGGGAAGAACTTATCTCCCCAGAAATGTTAGCAGATAAGCATCCGACGTTCCCTACCCAGTGGACCTAGGAGATACGTGAAGGCAACTGAAATCGTAAAAGATGGAAGACAGGTATCATTCAGGAAACCTGAACGCCCTCCCAAAATAGAATATTCCCATCAGGTACCAAATGAGAGATCCCCTCTCAGATGCTATGACTGTGGGAAACAAGGAGTGATAAAATCTAGGTGCCCCACCTGCAACCTCAACGCCTCACAAAGAACAGACGTAGCAACCAATCACATCAATGCTTACACAGCTCAGACCAGAAGCCCTCGATTGACCCTAATCGACATAACTTTCTGTGGAATAAGGGGACGTGTATGTGCAGACACAGGATCTTCACATTCAATTGCTGGGGAAAGGATGTTCCAGATATTTAAGGATAAGGGACTCATTTTCCATGAAACCACATTGGCAATGAGCTTAGCAGATGGTCAACAGACCACAGGTGAGGTCCTCAAAACCCAAGTAATGGTAGAAATTGAGGGGAGATCAGTCTTGACCAAATTCATAATTCTCCCAAAGGCAAAGGGAAATAGAACACTTCTAGGAACAGATTTCCTTAGTTCTGCTGGTTTGGTTCTAGATGTGAAGAATACTTGTTGGTACTTCTGGGACAATCCTACCCACAAGTATCCATTTGATGAAGAATCGGACACCCCGTCCATAATTGAGAAGATGTCCAGCAACACCTGCCAATTAAGAGAAGGGGAAAGTGAAAGTTTGTCCTCTGCCAAGAAGAAGAAACTTAACCTCCTGTTGGAATCCTTCCAAAATGTCTCCGAACCAGGGGGAGAAGCACCAAATATCTTGGAGCACCACATTAACACGGGAAATAGTCCTCCTATCTCTGTACCCCCATACAGAATATCTCCTGTAAAGAACTGTCTTGACTGCATTAAATACAAAGCTTCAAATCAGAAGCCTTCCGGGCTATTACAAACACCTGTGCCAGCCCAACGTTTTGAAACCTTGGCCATTGATCTCTTTGGGGCCCCTACCTGAGAGTAAAGATGGATCCTAATCATTGAGGATTGTACCACCAAGTGGGTCGAACTGTTTGCGACCCAATGCCACAGCTAAAGAATGTGCCATTACTTTGATTGCAGAGGTTCTACTGAGGTATGGCATTCCTCGCCGCCTTATCAGTGACAATGGAACCCAGTTTGTGTCAGCAGTGATGCAACAAATATGCTACCTATTAAACATCCATCAATCCCTGATCCCTGTATACCATCCACAAGCTAACCCAGTTGAACGAAAGAATAGGGATCTGAAACCACGGTTGGCAATTCTTGTCCAAGACAAGCACGACTGTTGGTCAGAGAAGCTACCCTTCATCCGCTTTGCTCTCAACACAGCCAAATGCGAAACGACAGGACAGACGGCAGCCTTTCTGAATTTTGGTAGAGAGTTACGCACTCCAAGTGAAGTTGTTAATGATATCCGAGTCATCATCCAGAATGATAATTTTGTGCCAGAGATAACTCCCTATCTCAAGAAATTCACTAAGTTTTCCACTCAGATTAGAGAGGCTGTTGAAGAGCAACAGGATAGTAGGAAGTTTTACGCTGATAAAAAGAGAAAAGCTGCTCCAACATATGAACCTGGAGAACATGTCTTTGTAGCATCACATCCGCTGAGCAGCGCTGCGCAAGGAAGAAGAGCAAAACTAATGCCACGCACAGACGGTCCCTACGTGATTTTAACACAAAGGTCACCATCATCTTACGAGATTGCTAGTCTTGATAATCCGGGGGAACCTCTTGGTGTTTACCACACCTCTGCTTTAACTCCTTGTAATAATGACAAAGTAAAACCCCCTTATTCCTCTTCGTAAACGTGGCCGTCCACCAAAGGTCCCACAGACTCCTGGTTCCTCGTCGGGACGCCGTCGAAACCAGAGGGGGAGGATGTAACAAATGGTAATTCTTTATTTCTCTCGTGCTTTATATTAATGCTTTATATTAATGCTCGCACGCGTGCTTTTATTTATAAAATTAACTGTAATTTTAATTATTGAAAGTTTTGGACCTTTTGATGGCAATAGATAAGGAGATGGAATATTGAGTTTGTAAAAAATAAAGTCTTGAGTCGTATGTGGCAAGAGTTGTTGACATTTTTTTTATTTTCGTGTTAAAACTAAGAAACCTAACTAAGAAAAAGGCTTTCTGGAAGTGGCCAGAGGAAGACCAGAAAGCATTTCAGACCTTGAAGCAATGTTTGGTGTCTTCACCTATTTTGAAGCAAGCAGACTTCTCTAAACCTTTCCTGATAAGAACTGGTGCCAGTAACTATGCTCTAGGAGCAGTCCTCCTACAAGGAGAAGACAAAGAAGAACATCCAGTTGAATTTGCAAGCAGGTTGTTAAACCCAGCTGAAAGAAACTACTCGACCACTGAACTAGAAGCTCTAGCTGTGGTTTGGGCCCCACGTTGGGCGCCAGTGTTAACACGAAAATAAAAAAAAATGTCTTTAATTCTTGCCACATACAACTCAAAAATTTTATTTTACAATCTCAATATTCCATCTCCTTATCTATTGCCATTGAAAGTTCCAGAACTTTCCATAATTAAAATTACAGTTAATTTTTATAAATAAAAGCACGCGCGCGCGAGCATTAATATAAAGCATTAATATAAGCATTAATATAAAGCACGAGAGAAATAAAGAATTACCATTTGTTACAATATTAAGATTATACATACTGTGGTTCTCTAAAATTACTTTAATAATATCATTTATATCAATGGAATTGAAAAGATCTTCAAAGTCATAACTATGAACTGAATAAATATTTTTAATATTAAAATAATCTATAATCTCTTTACTATTTTTAATTATAGATTTATTATATTGATTAATAAAGTTTTGTATAATATTATAAAGTAATTTGCCTGCAGTAGTAATATAAGTTTTAAAACCATTTGTCACAGTTCTAAATTTAACAGGACTTTTATGGAATTTTGGAGTTAAAAATATATATGGATACTTAATTTTAGGAATACAAAAACTTAATTTTTTATAAATAGCAATAATACGATTACTAATTTCATTATGTGACAAATCTAATTTTTTAAAAGATCCATTATTTAGAAAGTGATCATTAAGAATATTATAATATAAATACTTACAAATCACAGCATAGTTACCAGGTACTTTATTAATGTAAACTATGATAAAATTCTTTTGTAGTTCATAAATTTTCTGTTTTATATCTTTAAATGTAGTTTCATATTGAGAATGGTAGCTAAAATTCATAAGGTTTTTTATAATATTGTACTTATACTCATCAAATGCCTCAATAGGTAGTCCAAATTTAATTGCAGATTTTGTAATAAAATTATTTATACCTTTAATAATTTGTTTTTTAACAGTATTGTTGTTATTAGAAACATTTAATCTAAAACTAGTGCCTTTACTCATTATATCTTTTAAAATATTGTCATTAATTATGTCTAAGTTGCCAGTAACTACATGTTTATGATGACCATCAATAAAATCATTATAGTTTTTACATATACAATCTCCTATATTAATAGAGGGCAAAACTATTGTTGTAATTAAAGCAGTGGTTCTCAAACTTTCACTACTGGCGACCCAATTTTCAAACATAATTTTTATCGCGCCCCCTAAAAATAATAATGTATTGAATGCAATAATAATTCACTTTGTTGCTAAAGCTACAATACGATCATAATTATAAACCGTACAAATTAACAAGATAAGTATTAAATTTTGTATATGTTACTTTTAAGTATATATATATATATATATATATATATATATATTTACTTTTAGTTCGATTCACTATAAAAGCGTGTTTTTAGTTTGTTTTAAAACTATAATTTATTTTACAGTTATTTTTACTATACACGATAAAAATCACAATTCTAGTGAATAATTTAATTCAGAGAAAATATACTTACCTACTTTTAAGGACTTTTCAATTTTTCTTAGAAAATTTGAGGAAAAATCCAATAAAACTAAAGAAAATGTTCCAAATGTGCGTGTTCTTAATAAAGGACATAAATCACAGACACTTTTCGCTAACAACACAGGAAAGTTATTTTCCAGCTAAACTGTCATATTTTGTTCACGTTTTTGTAGTTTTGCTGTCGTTTGATGATCTACAAATAGCATTTTGAACTTTTTCTTCCTTGTGTTTTTTTGACAAGGTGAATTGCTACATTATGGCTTCATAGTTTTCTTCATAAAGATCTTTAGGCAGCATTTGAAAATTTCAAATCAACTCAAACGTTTCATGTCAAACACTTTACTGATATTTACTTTCGTGATCTTGATTAATATGCATTATTTCAGTAGGTTCTTCAATTGCTTGATCAGTTTCAACTTCCTTCAATAGGGATCACAGATACCCATTTTTTAAAAATATTCTGCTTATTTACATTTATATACCATAATAAGTCGTACAACACAGCAATCAAAACTACAAAATTGTTCATAAGGAAAGTGTAACATGCTCTAAAAAATAATTGTGTAAAACGTTTTTCATTATGCATTATATGTTTCAGAATACTCATGCTTATCCATGTATCATAAAACTCTTTCACATGGAAAAAGAGGAAACAGAAATATATGTATTATATATATTTACAACTTTCTTACAAAAAAGACGGAGATAACCATACCAGTAAGTTCGAAGGTCAGCTAAAGTAATATTTTAGGTTAAAAGAAACGTAAAAAAAAATCTCTCATCGTTCTCATATTGACCGCACAGCAAACAAAATATTTTTTTTAAATTTGGTTGTAGGATCAAAGAGCGTTTGAAGTGGAATTTTTTATTTTTGATGATCACCAGATGATAAAAATAAATTATATCAGTGTGAATGTGTATTTTTTATGATGTCAGAAAGCATCTTCATTCCAAAAATTATTTTTTAAACCTTTTATTTTCAATATGCTCGCGCCCCCAGGGGGTCGCGCCCCACAGTTTGAGAAACACTGAATTAAAGAGAAATCGTTTTGCTCTATTGAAAGGCTTTCTTTACAACCCCCTTTCTAATCGGAAAAAGTCTATTCAATACTTTAGAAAAGTGAATTTTGTCAAAAGTTTTATTCATGAAGTGCAGTACTCTGTAATAGGTTCATTAATTTTCTCAACATTACTATTGAATTTATTAACTAGAGAGTTAAGAATGTGTATTGCATTTAAGGAATCATTATTTAAGGTTTCATATAACAATACAATTTCATGTTTATTAAGACCAAACATGAAGTATTTGATCTTCTTGATATTAAAGTTTTTTTCAAAATCATCAATAAGAACTTTAATATTGTCATTTAATGAATTTTTATCTCTATTTTTCCTTTTAGTTCTATTACTTCTAGATTTTCTTTTAGAATTATTATTTATTACACTTAATTTTAAAAAATTATTTTTCTAGTAATTTTAAAATGAGAACGTGCAGTTAATCAGACTGTCACATAACGCATATTTAATTAATTATAACACATTTTACGTTTTTTCGGCCAAAACTGTTTTTTACTCCGTTAGAGCACTGACCGAAAAAATTAAAAAATATTTTTCCGAAAATTAAGAACATTAATTAATGTATAACTTTTCGAGATGGAGAGTGTATATTTAAAATTTAAATTATTCGATATTTTAAAATAAAAATACCAAATAATTAATTAACTACTTTAATTTATTAATAACATTTTAAATAATTAATAAGTTTTTATTAATTAAATTAATTTAATAATTTGATCTGAAATTAAATTATTTGAATTATATAATTTTAACAATGGAAAATTTATTTAAATTCGTTTTTAATTGACACCTGTTTTACATTAACTATAAAGAAAGCAATAGATTTCTATTTTTTTTCTTAAAAAATTAGCCATTTCATTCAAATTCTTGCTGGCAAAAAGCGATAGTAATAATTAATAAAAAAACAGTTAAAAGTATAGGATTTTTAAATTTTTATGATAAAAATTATTTCATTAACGCAGAAAATTATCTTATGATTGCAATTATAAGTGAAATAAAACAAATTACAAAATTTGGATTGTTCTACAATCAATGGCGCATACAAGGGGGGAGGGTCCTAGGGGTCCGGACACCCCATAGCCCTTGGGTTTTTTTTCGATTGGTTATAATCTTATGCATATATTACGTACAATTTAATTATGTATTTGTTATTAATAATTAATTTTATTAATTAATTCTAATTATTATTCAATAATTAATTTTGTATTGTTTTTGTTCCCGAAAATCGAAAAAATCAGAAGAATATGTTGGGCGACGTATTGGGGCACGATACCAAAAGGGTGGACTTTCGACTCTGAAAAAATTTTGTGTGCGGTACTCTCTCCACAACAATACTACAGCGTAAGCAATATCGCTTCATTAGCTTAAGTTACTAAAAAGCCCTATTTTACATGTATAATTATAATATCTAAACTCTTAAAAACAAGTAATAAAAAGAAAACATTTTAAGTCAATTCCTACTTAGGACAAAAAAGAAAATTTTTATTATAGTTACTTTTCATTAAATAGTTACAATTAATATAAATATGTGTATACATAGGCCAGAATCGCATAAGTATACACATAGTAAGTGACAAAATAGAAAGCGATTTCCTTTGCAGTTTTTCATTTTCCTTTCTATATAGCGTGTGGAACTATTTTTGAAGAGAAAACTTCTATAGCCGCGGTGGGCACTTTTTTGATAAGGGGGGAATCTTATGGGTTCGCGTCACCGACATGCTCATGTGTTATGTTAAACAATTAGATGAACCAATAATGATAAACTATGCATCAAATCCTCAAAATATTCTTCTACGTGATGATGAAATAATTGAAAGTACAAAAAGTCAAAGTATTGTTGAAATTATTGATGACAATGATGCAAACAATTAAGATAATGTTAAAAATCAAGTACATTGGAATTTAAGGTATCCGACTACGTTCGGAACCGTGATTTTGCAAAAGCGTAAAAACGAATATTTTTAAAAATATTTAGTGTCACTTACAGATTAGAATACACGTATGAAATTGTTTTAAGCATATTGTTACAGTAAAAAGTTTATTCAATGCAATTCTTCGGCAAAAAATGAATTTAGAATTTTCAACCAGTTTCCTTTTAAGGAAAATGCTTCTGTAATCATTCTATTTTGCCTCAGGCCTCTGCACAGAGTCTTGAGGCTTGACTAGGAGGCTTGAAATATTTCACTTAGAAGTGGATTTATTCATAATTTAATACACCCGAGTGGAGAATTTTTAACATAAAAACGCCGATAATTATTTCAATTGGTAGTAACTCTGAAAATAATGTGAATTTTTATAAAATCCTTGTTCAGGCTTTCTGGAGAAGTCAGCCATGTATATGCAAAATATTATTTTTACAGAGGCATTTTACATAAAAGGGGAACTTTTTGAAAATAAATAATTCTAAGTTTACTTTTTGCCGAAATATTGCATTTAAATAATTTTTATTATAATAATATTTTTAAAATAATTTTATATGCGTATTCTGATCTAAAAAACACTAAATATTTTTTTTAAAAATATTTGCTTGTACGCTTTTACAAAACTACAATTCCGAACGTTATCCATAAATAATGATTGTATATTAATTGTTATTTCAATTTATATTTTGTCATGATCTTGTGTGCAGTGCGTTTGAATAATAAAAATTCATATAAACGTGCACATAATTATTGCTCGGATTATCAATAGGTATGAAAACCGGATTGGTGTTGATAATTTTATTTCAAACATTTGGAAATTTCAAAATTTCATACTAAAGTTTTCACTTCTCTCGGCAACTGCCAAATTTTTATTTATTTATTTTTTGTTGTTTTTTTAATTCATAAATTAAATTTAATTATTCTATTAAAATGGTATAGTAAATTAAAATTCACCGTCTCAGAAATTAAGCCATCCCATGTGGGCTTTGAGCCCACGATCTTTGGATGACAAGTCCAAAGCGCTCTCCATTACGCTACAGGGGCACAACGAACAAGTTTCCTTTTTATACATGCTGTTGGACAGTTGTTTTTGTTTTTTACTATTTATTCATCTTTTAATTTAATTAATATTTGAAAAAATGCATTATAACATCAAGTATCACAAGTTTAAAAAAATTTATTTGAATTTTATTGACTATTGAAAATTTGAACAAGATATATATATATATATACCAGGGGCGCACACAAGGGGAGGCCGGACCCCCTCAAAGCCCTTGATTTTTTTCCGATTGATTATAATTATAAGTATAGTACGTAAAATTTAATTAAGTGTTTGTTATTAAAGATTAATTTTATTAATTAATGCTAATTATTTATTCAATAATTAGTTTTTTCTGTGTTTTGTTCCCGAAAATCGACAAAATCAAAAGGAGCATGATACAAGAAGGGTGAACTTTCGACCCCGGATCCCCCACCTCGAAAAATTCCTGTGTGCGCAACTGATATATATATATATACTCGAATACTATTAGTTGTTAAAAACTTCAGTAATTCCAATAATTCTAATAAAATTGAACTCAGACACTTTCACTAGCATTAATTTAAAAATGTTGAATTATCAGTTATTAAAATTATATCAAATACTATATGCACAGTTTATAGTGGGAAAATCACTTTATTAGGAGTTTTAATACAATCTATTCATATGGTCTTAATGTTATGTACTTTGCTATAAACACATTGCAAATTTTATTACAAAGTATTAATAAAGAATTTTTTTATAATGTTCCCAATTTAAATAATAATTCTAAAAGAAATTCTAGAAGCAAAAGAACTAAAAGGAAATACAGAGATAAAAAATCTTTAATTGATAATATTAAAGGCTATTTCAGATTGCTACACTTTATTATTCATGAATAACACTTTTGATAAAGTTAATTTTTCTAATGTAATTACTAGACATTTGTCACTTTTTCCTCTTAGGAATGTAGTTGTTAAAAAAGCATTTAAATGTAGTAAAACGATGGGCAGATTTATCTTTAATCACAATAATTGTTCACCTTCTCTTAACATAGACGTTTGTAAATGTAAAAACTATCATGATTTTATTTATGGTTTTTATACATGTAGTTACAGGCAACTTAAATATAATCAAAGACAAAATTTTAAGATATCATGAGTAAAGACGCTAGTTTTAGATTAACTATTTCTATTAACAACAATACTATTAAAAAACAAATTAATAAAGATATAAATAATTCTGTTACAAAATCTGTAGTTAAATATGGTTTGCCTACACTGCGAAAAACCGGTATTCAAAAATGAGTTCAAAATACTCACTTTTAAATGCGTCACATACTCAAAATAGCTCCGATGCAAACATACTGAAATTTCAGAATAGCTTATTCTCCTCTATGGCAACCAGTACCTACTCAAAATTGTAAACATCAGATACGTACTCATCTTTGAACCTGTTACTGGATCAAATTTGAGAATATAACAGGAAAATGAGTGCGTAATGCACTCATCTATGAGTTTTTATGTGTCAAATAGGAATATGTATGGCTTTTATTTTATGGTTAGTGTATCTCCAATATGAGTTTTTAACATATATGTATATAAAAGAGAAAAGCGACTCCCTGACTAATCACGATATCTCCGGAACTATTAAACCTTCAGATTTGAAATTTGGTAGGTAGGTTCCCTTCATGGAGTAGACACCAGCTAAGAACGGATTTTGCAAAGATCGAACCCCAAGGGGCGTTATAGAGGATTATTTCTATTATTAAACTATTAGATGTACTGTCTTGACACTTGATACACAGATTGCCTTCATAAAGTAGAGATTCCCTACATAATGATTTTTACGAAAATAGACCTCCAAGGGGCGTTGAGGGCACTTAAGGGGCGTTATGCATAATTATTTAATGTTATTATTTCCGATATGCATGAAAATATGACAAAAATTTCACTAAATTACAGTTGTCGTTAAACCTGAAAAAAAGTTCGTTATTTGGAAAATTTCGTGAAATGGTGATTTATCTTTCAATATAGTTTAAAAACCAATTAAAATAATTTTAAAATTCACATAACTATACATTATTATAAAATTAATTGTTCCCACGCCTTCTTTTTTGTAAGTTAATATTTATTTATTTTACATACCTTACCTATAGAAAAGAATTCGGCTAGAAAAGCAGGGGGAAAAAACAATTTTGTTAAGAAATGTATAATCAGTATTTCCAACTTTAAAAAGTACTTTTGTATTATGATTAACGAACTTTAATAACATTTTACAATTTTATGACTACAAGTAATTTTAAACATGCATATTTTATGACCAGTAATTTTAATAATACGTGTCCTTCAATTTAACTGCTGGTTAAGTCTATTAATTTTGTTTGAGTGTTTTCGTTTAAAAAAAAATGTTTTCTCTCATTCCTCGCATCTTTGCAGTGCACAAAATACCTCATCAGACGTATTTTTTTCACTCAGTTCAAGTCTAATCGTTTCAAATGATTTTACTTGCTCATTACATCACGCGAATGCCCAGAAATATTTCAAAAACAGAGAGGAAAAAAAATCGAATCCCAAGAGGAAAAGTTCGATAAATGGAAAATGCACCTAGCCATATGGAGGTTATTTGACGAAGAAAATCATAAAATTTTCTTGGTTCCAGGAAAAAGTTCGCGAAATAGAGAAATTCGCAAGATGGAGGTTCGCAAAATGGAGGGTCGACTATATTATATTCATAAAGAATTAATTTCCAAATTAAGCTTCCTTTTTATTACACTTCCTTAAGTTGGTATGGGATTGAAAACCTGTTTCCTTGTTGAATTTTAATAATTGTTCATATAGATAATCCGAGAAAAAGCATGAATATTGTTAAATCTGGAAACCTGGAAGAAATATGAACATTTTTAAAATATTAACTTAAATGTTTTAAAAAACTAGCGAGAGTTCTCAGTTATAAATTTATATAAAACTTTTTTATAAAATATATATATATATATATATATATATATATATATATATATATATATATATATATATATATATACATATATATCTTCAGAAAATTTCAAAATTATCTAAACAGAAAAAAAAATTTATTGAATAGAAAACCCTTTCACATATCTTCCAAAATGAAAATCTGAGAAAAACACATTTAAAATTTGTAAAGGCGTAAAATAGAAACTAATAATGTCTGTAAATCTCTAATTTTTTAATACATTTTTTTCCAACTGAAGAAGGTTGTAAAATAGCTTGTAATTTTCTATGAGGCAAAAATCGTTTTAACCTATAATTATATCATATAGGAGCTAATCTCTGACTGCAATGTAAGGGTATTAATAATAAATCATTATTATTGTTGTTACTAAAATCAATAACTGTATGAATCAAAACTTGAATTTTACTTTGCATATGCAGCATAGAATAAGTCTAATTGTCATACATCACTTTGACACTATTGGTACTGCAATTCATGGTTAGCTGTTCTGTGATTAAGGTTTAATTTTTTTGATAAGTGTGTAGTTATCTTTTTATGGATCATGTCTAAGAAAAAGGATTTAAATTAATTATTTATAAAGTTTCATTTTTAAAATTGGTCTTTTGAATAAAATAACGTAGTATATATATACATTACATACGTTCAATAAATGTATATTAATCACTTGAATTAATGAAATTATATACTGATGTATAAAACAACACTTTGTTATAAGCAGATTTCAGCCTTTATTAGTATATGTATTTTTATGTTACTAATAATTTTTTAATTGTGCGTTCATTGAAGATATTTAATTAACATACTATCTCTTTTATAAATCAATACAAATTATTGGATTTTAAAAATATGAAGTAGCCAACGAGCTGATTCTTTGGGGTGACAAAAAAGAAGAAAACAAAATTCTTTGGGAGGAGTACAAATTACTTTCAAATTTAAAGGAAACACCGACAGCTAGAATGCACAATTTTTTTCTTGCATAATGTACGATGAGCAGTAATCGTCTTTGAACAGTGAAGAAGGGCAAATAGGTCAAGCAGTCGTAAAAGCACACATTGGGCTTCTTTTCCTCCCCCCTCCATTGTGGCGGGAACAAGAGGGAGACACCAGATACTTTTTTTGTCCTCAGTTACTTCCCTAACCAGTTTATGTCGTCTAAAATGGAATTCTTAGTACACAGTTTTGTCGTATTTTCATAAATACCAAAAATAATAACATTAATTTATAAAATAAGAAATGGAAATGTGGTTAAAAAAGATTATAACAATTTATATGAAAAAGTGCTCTAATGACCATTTTCACAGAAAAATGATGTTTTCTTTTTAAACACTTGTATCGAAACTTATTATGTTCTTGATGAGAGTTTCTTACAAGGCAATTTTCAGAAATTTAAATTTAAGTACAATTTATTTTTACCATCTACATTTTCTTAAACAGGATACCACATAATGTAGCCTATTTTCTGAGCTGTTATTGGTTACCCAATACACACACATGCGTAAAAATTAAACAATGTGTTTGAAATGAATTTGGAAAGGAGCTTATAATTTTCTTTGAGACAAAAATCGTTTTAACCTACAATTATATTATTAAGAAGCTAATCTCTTATTATCTAATGACATTAACATCAAATTATTATTATTGTTACTAAAATCAATGACAGTGTGTGACTTGAATTTTCATTTACATTTACTACATAGAATATGTCAGATGTATTAATATGCGACACTTTTATCATATATGAAGTGACCGAAGCTAATTGTTTGGGATAACAATAAATAAATAAAATTTCTTTGCTCCCATAAAAATAATTTTTCTAACAGGCTTCAGTAGTAAAAGTATGAGTTAATAGCCATTTCCTTGAAAGAATCGATTATTCTCACAAATATCTCTTTTTATAAAAACAAAAAAAACTTTCGTGATGCTGTAATAAATTTACTTCTACTTAAGGTGAAATTAATAAAAGAAACTACATCTTTACAACGACTATATGACTAGTAGAGAAAGTCAAAGGAATAAAAAAAGAGAATTTGCCTAAAGTTGGATCGAACTTATCTATACTACTGAAAATGCCGGTCTTTCAGTCACAAAAACGAAAATTAGGTTTAATAAACTGAGATGTGATCTGAGATTACAAGCATTTGCGATGAAATGCTTTAAATGTGACCATTTTTTTTCAATAGGAATAAATATTCAGAAAAATATTCTTAAATATAGAAATTATATTCTTGCACGCTTACTCCGTCTGAATACATGTTAATTTTTTTCCCTAAGTTTTTGGACAAATATCGAGAACAAATGTTTTTGCTTGAAATAGTTCATTGATAGGGTCAATTTTAGACAATATTGCTAACCATACTCTTAAAAATGACTGGAATTTCTTGTATTGAATCCAATAAATTTTTAATTAATGAATTCTTCTAGGTTATTACGAGTTAGTTCAAACTGTATATACGCTGCTTTAACACCCAATCTATTTTAGCTTCCCAACGGATACCGCAAGATTGTCTTAGAGTATTAAATGCCTTAGTAGAATTTCCCGTCTTACTAGATACAGAAAATAAGCATTGAAATATCCAGTCCCAATTTTTATAGTACATACTACTGGAATGAGATCACAAACTAAAAAATTAAGAGATGATATAGGCAAGGTGATTTTGTTACAAGGTTAATTTGTAGTTACAAGGTGACTTATTAAAAACGAAGATCATGTCTGCAATTTTGGCTTTAAAAAGACATACCTGTCATTTATCACCAATTATGGAATATCGTAAGCAAATTTTTAATTACTTTTTCAGCATGGTTGCCAAACTCCAAAACAAAAAAGAAAGAGGGGAAAAAGTTCTGGATACCACCCAGGAGATTTAGAGTTAAACCTGACACAATGGATTCCAAATGTTGAAAAATTGTAATTGCTCAGACTTGTTCCTCTCTTTAAAAACATTTGTTTGTTGCCCATTTATTATATGTATTAATTAAATTTTAATTCAATTAACGTGCTTTTTCTTAAGTTTTAAACACCATACTTCCCTTCAATTAGAAATTTAAATAGTTTAAAGTAAGTAGATCTATACCACCTGTCATTAAATTGGTAAATCTGCAAAAATTCAATATTAGGTAAGCAGGGGTCTACCCCAAACCGAAGAGCATGGCAAGGGGTCTATGAAACAAAAAAGTTTGGGAACATTTGCTGTATAGGATCTGCGTTTACTTTTCTTACTCAATGTATGTCTCATTTGGGGTATTTCAGGTGTAGCGGTCTCCCCTCAGTGAAAGGGGACATTTGCTAAGAACTGTCACAGAGTTGTAAAACTAGTAAAAGTAATGCTAGTTCTTTTTTTCTTTTTTAGGATGGTGGGGGTTAAAGCAGCAGTAAATTTTGACCACGGGAGAGTTCTTATTTCTGGAAAAAAATCAGTGGTCAAATGTTTTCGACTCTCAGAACGCTTAGAACTATAAGATGTTTTGGGGAATCCCATTCCACACATAGAAGAATGTATCTTAAAATAATACTTAAAGTATATAGATAAACATATTTTTGATATTATATGTAAAGACACTTTTAAAAAGGTATTTTATTTTTTATTAAAAAATTTCATGATTGATAATATTAATTTTTGATCCAATTGTCACCAACGCATGTAATACATTTAGTAACTGATAAGTGTTCATAATTTTTTACACAAACTGTTGGCACATATGAAAAATTATGAAATTATCTGCAGTAGCATTTCATATTCCGGGTTTAATTCGTTTTTATATTTTGTTTTTGTAACCACTCGCGTTGAGAAATATTTTTCACTTACTAGTACATTTTTGTGAAATGTTCATAACTGTGTGAGAAATTCTGTGTATTTTGCATGAATTAGCAATTTGAAGTTTAAAAGTTATAACTTAAATTAAAAAAGATTTTTTTATCAATGCCTCGTATTCTCTTCGTGAGTCGATTTCCATAAGACCTATTCATAACGGTCTCAACAAAAGAAACATGTATAATAAATTTAAAATAATTAAAATAGTGGAACCATTTGCCTGTGCATTAAATATTATATTTAACACACAGTTTCCAGAGTGAGAGGCGAGGACTGTTCCACATGTCACTCCACAGTATGCAAAGTAAGAGTTTACATAAAAAACTGTTTTAATAGTTGATTAGGTATACACTTATATTGCACTAGCCGTTACCCATCCGCTTCATTGGGTATTTCACGATGCTGTATAAATGTATACTGTTTACATATATATGAATTATTGATATCTAGCATTATGAATTCGATTGTATTGAAAAATATATTTATAGCTGCAACACTCGCCTCTTGATATAAAAAGGACTTAAATTATAATATCTAATTTCTATTTATATCTAAAATAGAAGTAAAAAGATTTTTTGCGCTCACTTAACCTAATAATCAAGTGGATTTCCGCCAAAGCAACGTTCAGTGGATCTCTACTCCATAAAATAAACATGCGTGCTAAATTTCAATTCTAAATCTAACAGAGCAAAAACAGAATTTTTATCATCAATACCTCATTGAGAGCATTCTTAGCGGATTCCAATTCAACAAAAGAAGCATGCAAACCAAATTTTATTGTTATAGTCTTAGCAGTTCGAAAGCGGGAATTTTGTCTATCAATACGCCCCAATAACTCTCCTCGCTTCCCCTGAAGTTGATTTCCGTAAAATCCATTCTTAGTGGAACTCTATTCAACTATATATAAAGAAACGTGCTCAACAAATTTCAAGTAAATGGGTTAAATTCAAAAACAGGAATTTTTCTATAACCCGCCTTAATCCCACGCTACCACACTCCTTTAGGGGTCCGCTTTTCCAAAACTCTTTGTAAAAGGAACTCTATTTGATGAACGGAACATACCTTCTAATTTTCAAGCAGGTGGATCTATTAGATGAAAAGCGAAAATATATTTATCAATTACGCCCCTTAATCCCCTCAGTGACCCTTGGGCATCAATTTTCACCAAAATTATTTTGTAGCCGATCTCTACACCATGAAAGAAATCCGCTCACCAATTTTTAAGACTGTACGTCTAATAGTTTAAAAATGGAAATAATTATCTATAACGGCCCTTAAGCCCCCGCAACGCCACTTAGGAAGCAATTTTCACAAAACCCATCTTATAGCAGATCTCTACTTAATGAATGGAATCTGCTTGCTCAATTTCAAGATTTTAAAGAGTAGTTTAAAAGAGGAGTTAATTGCCTATAACGCCCCTTAATTCTCCACAGCGCCACTTGGCAGTCGATTTTGAGAAAACCCATTTTGTAGCGGATCTCTACTCTTTGAAAGAAATCCGCTTACCAAATTTCAAGAGTGTACGTCTAATAGTTTAAAAATGAAAATGATTATGCATAACGCCCCTTAAGCGCCCTCAACGCCCCTTGGTGGTCGATTTTCGTAAAAATCATTATGTAAGGAATCTCTACTTTATGAAAGAAATCTGTGTACGAAATTTCAACACTGTATATCTAATAGTTTCATAATGGAAATAATTATCTATAACGCCCCTTAAACCCCCGTAACGCCTCTTGGGGTTCAACCTTTGCAAAATCCGTTCTTAGCTGATGTCTACTCCATGAAGGGAACCTCCCTACCAGATTTCAAATCTGTAGGTTTAATAGTTCCAGAGATATCGTGATTAGTCAGTGAGTGAGTCGCTTTTCTCCTTTATATACACTCTGTCGCAAAAAAATATATGCACCCAGAAGAAATTGAGCTACATTCACGAAATTTGGTATGCATGTAGTGTATATGAAAATAAACAAATGATTAAAAATTCAGAACAAAATATCATTTTATTAAGCGGTTACAGCTTGCAAAAGGTTAAAAATCAGTAAGTAGTAAAGCCACCTCTGGCAGCTATACAAGCCGAAATTCGGCGTGGCATCGATTCAATTAGATCACTTATGACCCCCTGTGGAAGATCCTGCCATAGTCTTTGCATCTGCGCAGTTAATTCTCCTGTATCTCGGGACGGCTGCAGTTGCCTTCTCAGCGCGTCCAGACATGCTCTATTGGCGAAAGATCTGGTGACCTGGCAGGCCATGGTAGGACGTCATATCCTTGAAGACATTGTTGGGAGAGTCGCGCAGTATGTGGACGAGCATTATCCTGTTGATAAATGGCACCTGGGCGACTTGATAGCATGGGTAGCACAATCGGCGTTAAAATATCGTCCACGTATCTGCGAGCTGTCAAAGTGCCTTGAAGGACCACTAAAGATGATCGTGTGTCCCAAGAAATTGCTCCCCACACTGCCACACCTTGTGAAATTGCTGTATGCCGCTCGACAATAAATGCCGGATCGGACCGCTG
The DNA here is from genome assembly GCA_019973935.1 of Trichonephila clavipes. Classification (NCBI taxonomy): domain Eukaryota; kingdom Metazoa; phylum Arthropoda; class Arachnida; order Araneae; family Nephilidae; genus Trichonephila; species Trichonephila clavipes. The sequence goes on from BMAU01018556.1 coordinate 48,737, forward strand.
GCCGGTGCGCCTCCAGACACGTGTGCGGTGGTCATCAGCACTGAGACTGAATCGGGATTCATCACTGAAGATGACACGTCTCCAGTCTGTCACACTCCAAGTTGCCCGAGGTCGGCAAAAATCCAGTCGACACTGCCTATGATGTGGGGTCAGTGGTAAGCGTCTTAGCGGACGTCGGCTCCTCAAGCCAACTTCGGTCAGTCGTCTCCTTATGGTTTCTCTTGATGGCACTGGATGTCTGGAAGGAGGTAAGTGGCGTTGAATCGATGCTAGCGACGTTGTTGGTGCCGAAGTGGCCACTCTTGAGATTGCACGATCCTCGCGATCATTTGTGTTCCTGGGACGTCCTGACCCTCCGCGACGGTACACTCTACCTTCTGTGATCCACTGTTGCCAACACCGAGCAACTACCATATCGCTCCGATCGAGGTGGCGGCCGATACGTCTATTCGACCAACCTGCTTCTCTGAGGCCTATTATACGGCCCCTATCAAAGTCCGTCAGCTGCTCGTACTGCCGCCGGTTACGTCTTAGAGGCATCCTAAGTCTCAATATCGTCTATCAAAGTCATCAGATTCGTTTGGATAGCCGTACGGCGCTCGTACTCATGCTTTTAAACTCTCCCAGTTGCGCAACTAATATGCGCATAGCACACTTAGCCTTGTCTCATTGGCTTCGAAATTTTAATCATTTGCATATCTCTTACCAGACTACATTCTTGCCGAGTTTCGTGATTGTAGCTTGATTTCTTCTGGGTGCATATATTTTTTTGCGACAGAGTGTATATAAATTAGTAAATATTTATAGGAAACAGTTTTTAAATGGATTGTCTACATTTTAAAATTTTTAAGGGTGCCAACACATCATAAACTTTAAAAAATGTATTGTAGAAATCTTTATTTTTTAAAAAAAAGGCAAAAAAGTAACAACCATCAATCTAAACAGGGATTTTACGATACATTGCTTTTAGTTAATGCTGCCACCAATATCGCAAATGTGATTTATCTCTCATCTTTCTGAACTGTCTCGGTGAATGCCGTTTTATCAGAATATCATTAACTTATATGCTGTTTGCACATTTTATTAACTAACAACTTCCATCATCTTTACGCCATGTACGATGTCAGTTCATGGTGGAATGTTTCCTTACGTATCTGATAGGATATTAATTTCAGGTTGGATAATGCTTCTCTCCATTTATTGCAAATAAATTGGTATCAGGATGTTAATAACAATGAAATAAAAATAGCACATTTTGTCTTTATAAGTCAAATATCACTTTGGGTTTTCTTTTTCTTTTATATATATATATATAGGATATGGATTTTTATATTCAATAATAATTGAAGGTTTATTGGGTACTTGGGGTGAGAGAGAGAGAGAAATGCGTTTCTTGAACTTACCAACGTTTGCGTTGTGAAATGGAGGGGTGGTTTTCTAAATTTCTTCCACGTTGTGTGTGCTTTTTCCCTGGCTAATAATTGAGGTTTGAGGAAGCTCTCGCAATGGCATAGTTCGAGTCACTCTTGGTTCCAAAATTAAATTAAAATAAAGTTGCTTGAGCTTTGGTAAATTATTATTCCAAAAGTGTTAATCCCGATTAACGCGATTTGTTAGAGTATCTTCTCCGCCCAAAAGAAAAGATCACACCATTTACGATTTGCGATGTTTAATTGTCCTTGAATTTGATAGTAAGACTTATGTATAGATGGCAGATGAATCGATCCATCCTCATGGACCGTATTTTTTATTAGATATACAGAATTCCTTAAAATTTTTGGCTGAGTGTAGGGGCATTTAATTTCTATTAAACCGTCTGACCCAATAAGACCATCCGGAGACGCGCAAAGACATGGGTTTTCAGGATCGACAAATGAACCACACTCTTTTACATCAGTTAAATGTTTTGATGAATAGGATTTGCGAGCAATATTTCTTCGTTTGCCAAACCATATCTCATCGCTATAGTTGTTTGACGGCTTCCATACAGAAACCTCTTCACAAGAGTAGCACTTGAAGATAGTCTTCGGCATAAAATCTCCTAGAATGAAGAGGATATTCTGAAAGACTTTTCTTCTCTCTGATGTCCACTGACCTCGGGTGCATTCTTTCAGGTCATTGTTGCATGGGACATTTTCTAAATGATTTTTCAGAAGTATATTATACATTTCTGGAGAAACATTCGGTTTCTCCGTAGCTTGCATCACCTCCTTTTGTTATGCGATTGTTTTTCTTTTGGAATTTTGATTTTTTTTTTCATTTTGAAAAAGTCTTTGCCTTCTTATTTTTGTGTCTCTTTCATTCCTTCGAGCTGTCAAAAACTTTTGCAATGGACTTTTCGGGCTTTTACCTGTAATAACTTTTTTTACGTTTGTTATCCACTGTTGAGCTGGACTTTGAAATGCTAAAGCTGCAATTTTAGCTCGCTTTTCTATACTTCCAGCTTTTGAATGGTCTACCCGTTTCCCACCCGATGTTTTGCAAAATTGACTCATGAAACTCTCAGCCAAGTTATTGGTCGAATTCCATAAAAGGGTATTGCAGCATGATACGAGAGTTCGATCAAATTCATAATGAATCGCATTCAACATTCCTGAGAAAAATATTACATTAAAAACATCCTTTTTTGAAGGAAGAATTGCATATATATTTGTCATGTTTTCCAAACATGTAGTTTGGTAGATTTCTTAAGCTACAAGCTAATACGGAAATTAAATCATTTGTTGGCTTTGCATTCATAGGGATAGCATGATCTTTTATTATTGCTCGTGTGCCATAAATTATTCTATGCATATTTTTTTAAAAACTTTGCGAGCTTCAATGCCCTTTTTTCCACTGAACCTCTTCGTACCACGCTGCAATTTGTCCAATGCTCTACCGAATCTTCTAACGGCACGATTGGCGCACTCAACTTTTAAGACTCGACCACCATAACTAATTTTTTCCTGCATCGAAGAAATGATATTTGAATCCCCATCTGCCACAATTCGAGTGCAACGAATATGGTGAACAGTTTCCAAAAACTGGACTCCTTCTACAATGATATTACTCTCCATACCAGTAAAAGAACCATTCCAGTTTTTGTAGCAGATGTGGTTCTTATCAGGAATTCGGCCTGTTTCGACAGCTTGACAAATTAAACAAATTTTATTCCTGATTCCTATAAATATATTCTTTTGAGTTGCCATGCTAATAATCACAGCGACTCCTAAGGAAGTATTATACCCAAGGCCGTAACTTCGTTTACACCACCCTCCATCGACAATTACTGTCAAACAATAATATCCGTCAGTGTTAATGTCTTGACGTGATTGGGACAGACGCTTTTCCTCATTTATACAGACAGTCCGCTAAATTATTTTCAACGCAGGCATCTAGAATTGTCCCGGTCGTCCTCTCGCAAGACGCAAAAACATGTTTGCTCATATATGTCATATTCATGACTGAAAATTTTTCGCGTTCTTGTGAGAAGCCACTACCTGCGGATAATGCTCCTAGAACTGCTAATTGGTTCAAACACTCAACTTCTTGATCCGAGTGCAATTTGGAGATTTTTGAGCATAAAAAATTGCTGCATTTGAAAAGCAGAGTAGCACACCTAATCCAGAATACTGGATATGCGAAAATATCAAAGCTCCGTCAAATTTGCATTCGTATGAATGGATTTCCAACTCTCGGGCTTGATGAATCACAAAGCCTATGTCGCATATCACTCTCTCGTTTGGTAGTATTTTACCCTTTCGGCGCATAATTCTTTCCACTGTATAGGGGGTTGTGATTCATCTGAGGCATTATCCAGGCTAGGAGCCCTAAATACAAATATATAAACATAATGAAAATATTAATGATACTTGAATTAAAAGTCATATATATATATATATATATATATATATATATATATATGTATTCCGCGAATAAGCTATTTCCTATTAACATGCCAAAAAACTAAGTAAATAAATAAAATTAAGCAATCCTAAGTAAAATGCGACATGCATATATTTTTTTTCATTTAAATATACGAGTGTAAAAATAATAAAATAAATAATAAAAAATACAAAAAAATTCCAATAAGTATTTATTTCTTATGTAATAGAATTCAATACATATTTATATTACATTACTCTTCAATAGTAAAACACTTACAAATTTTTCCTAAAATTTGGAGTGGTAACAGTTCCTTCATTAATAAGTGAGGATCTGGTAAATTCCAATCATTCTCCAAATTTAATGCCCTATGAAACGGAGTTTAGTTGATATACTTTAAGCATTTATGTGTCAAAAGTTTTTTTATAAAAATACTTACGACTGTGTATTTAAATTAGGGCGAGAAATGTCTGTGCTACATCCTCGTCTCATAGCAGTTTCATTTTGAGCAAAAGAACAGGGATTTTCGAAATCCATGAGAAAAAATGGGGTTTAGCTCTATAAAAATAAACAATAACCATAAAATTTTTAACAAATTTTGAAAATCAACAATAAATGAAAAAGAAAATATAGAAGAAACTGAGATTACAAGTATTTGTGATGAAAATGCTTTAAATGATCATTTTAATTGGAAAAATATGCGTCCAATATCATAACTGATTATAGGCTTTATAGTTAAAATGATGAGTATATTTTACATCAATAATACATTTTTAATCAGATAAAACAGTTTAATAAATTCTCCAAAAAATATATTAGAAATTCTGATAACGTTAAATTATGATCTACTTCAAATTCAAACAGCATAATAAACTATTCAAGGAATCTTTGTTTTCAAATAGTACAGTACACCCCGAAAGCTCCGCAATAAATGGGGGGACCAAGAAACATATTGTAAGTCGAATATCTACTGAGATTGGCATTAAAATTTTACACGCATACTAGCTTGTTTGCTTGGGTGGCGTAGTGGCAAATTTTGAGATAATCTGATTGTTAAAATTATTTACACACATAAATTATAAGTTAACATAATTTAATTTTTTCATAAGTTGTGATAAATACGATTCACTCTTTTTCACTGTAAAAGTCCAAAACAATCTCTGTCCTTCCTCGCTTTGCTTTCGAACAGCAAATAACTTTTTATACGAAAGATACATTCTAACTCAAATAGTACAAAGATTAAAAACAATGCTTTACGCAAGTAATTTAAAAAGAGAAAAAAAAGTATTTATATCTTTTTCATAGGAAGTCGTGATATCCGAACTAAAAACAAGAACTATGATGTCAGACTAGGTATTTACTAAAAAATTTTTATGTATTGGAAAACAAGCAAAATATTCTATGTAAAAGGTGTACAACTTTGCTTCCGCCGTTTTGCAATAGATGGCTGTAGCGGTAAGTGGAAGTCGAAATAAATAGATCGTAGATGTCATACAATAAGCTTAGGCATTTGTAAACATAACGCCATCGAAATATTAGTCGATTTGTGTCTGCATCATAAAGTTGTTCTCGATTAAACATGTCAGCTGACGAGCCAAATTCTCGTCATTTGCGGGAGGTTTTAATTTTCTGCTTTAATATGAAGAAATCTGCGGCTGAGGCTCATCGAATGCTCTCAAATACCTATGATGAGGCCGCTATTAGTGAAAGAACGTGCCGAGAGTGGTTTCAACGCTTCAAGAACGGTGATTTCGACGTCGAAGACCAGCATGGCGGTGGAAGAGAGAAGGCTTTCGAAGATGCAGAATTGGAGGCATTACTTGATCAAGACTCGTGTCAAACGCAACAAGAATTGTCAGGATCATTGGGAGTGACGCAACAAGCCATTTCAAAACGCCTGAAAGTCATGGGAATGATTCAGAAACAAGGAAATTGGGTGCCATACGAGTTGAAGCCGAGAGATGTTGAACGACGTTTGTTTGCTTGTGAATAGCTGCTTGCAAGGAAAAGACGGAAGGGATTTGCGACTGGGGACGAAAAATGGGTTCGTTACGATAATCCCAAGCGCAGAAAATCATGGGGATGCTTCCACGTCGACGCCCAAACCGAATCTTCACGGTTCCAAGGTCATGCTCAGTATTGGGTGGCTCGGCGTAGTGTATTATGAGTTGTTAAAACCGACTGAAACAATCACAGGCAATTAATGCGTTTGAGCCGAGCATTGAAAGACAAACGGCCGCAATACAATGAGAGACATGATAAAGTGATTTTACAGCATGACAATGCTCGACCCCATGTTGCAAAAGGGGTCAAGACATGCTTGGAAACGTTGAAATGGGAAGTCCTACCCCACCCGCTGTATTCTCCAGACCTTGCTCCCTCGGATTATCACTTGTTTCGATCAATGGCATGCGGCCTGGCTGACCAGCACTTCCGGTCTTATGAAGAAGTAAAAAATTGGATCGATTCGTGGATCGCTTCAAAAGATGACCAGTTTTTTCAACGCGGGATTCGTACGCTGCCCGAAAGATGGGAGAAAGTAGTGGCTAGTGATGGACAATACTTTGAATCATAAATGTATAATCAGTTTTTTACAATAAAGCCTCGAATTTCGGAAAAAAACGGCGGAAGCAAAGTTGTACACCTATTATAAAAATAGAATTTAAGCTGTTCTTGTAATTTGCAAGTCATAAAAAATCAATAGTATTATAATTTCTTTTCTATTATTTCCACTGAGAGAATACAACGAGCGAGACATTACGTAGTATGTATGGAAGAGATTTTACGTAGGAAGTAAAGTGTATGTAACTGGAGAACTCACCACACAAATCACACATGTTCCCATATAATACTACTTTTATGCATAATATTTTCTAGTTTTTGTTAGTGAATTTGTTGCGTGAATATAAATTTAATAAAAATGAGCGACATCGATGGTCTCCAGTTTAACAAGCATCTGTAAATGAATCCAAATCTTTGAAGGAAATAATTTCTACAAAAATTAAGAACACGCTTGAAACATACTAGCAAAATCTATCCTCTGTGTGTGTATTATTTATATATATATATAAGATTCAAATAATAATAAATGAATTTTCAATGACTTCATTTCTCGAAGAGTTTCCAGCTGCATCCAACAGTTGAGTTTCTGCATTTTGAGTTTTCGAAAGCAAATTTTTTATAATTTCTTTAGCTCTCCGCAATCTTTGTGATTTTGAACGAGAATTACGATAGGGATGTTTTTTAGGCCTCATGATGACTGAGCTTTCAAGTATTAATAAATATTTCAAATTCTCAATTACTCGGATTAGAATGCTGAAGTCACACCGAAGAGAAGAAACTAATTTTGGGTGCAAAATGCTATTCCCCTGCCCCTCCCACACCAAAGTCGGGGATTGGCTTCACTTTATTTTATTGCTGTGTCTACACCAAGCATGTCAAACTCCTTTGATATCCCGGGACACATGAATTATTTTATAGGGTGCTGCATGTTTTCAATGTTCAAAAAATTAATGTGAAGCAGGATTATTAGAATGATTATAGAATTATGTCTTTATTAAATTGCTTTTTAGTTTCATAAGAATAAAAAAACCAAAACCTATTTTCATTCACAAACTATGGAGTAAAGACTACACTTTGTCATGGCCATCTTATGGTTTTTAAATGTTAAAAAATAACACTTGAACTGCTTCTTAGATGTCACGCTTTTCAATGATTGGAGATTCTCTCTCTCTCTCTCTCTCTCTCAAAGAGAAATAAAAGTCGCACACTCGATGAATCGTAGTGCGATGTATAACAAATAATATTCATAAATGCACTGAAGAATTTAATAAAAATTAATTCATTACAGTAAAATTAAATGAAAAAAATTAATAAAATATTAAAAATAATTTTCATTTAAATGCTATTTTTATTATGAAAGAAGAATTTTTTTTAAAAAAAATAGTTAACAGGTTAATATGCTGTAAATTTTTAAAAGTTTATCGAAAATAAATCTCAAAATAAAAAAAACTGATTTTGTAAAATATAATTAATTTAGTAAAATGTAATTATAGCTTCCCAACGGTTGTCTTAGAGCACAAAAGAGGGGCGTCCTAGGGGTCCGACCCCCAGCCCTTGATTTTTTCCGATTTATTATAATTCTATGTATATAGTATGTAAAAATTTAATCAAGTATTTGTTATTAATGATTAATTCTATTAATTAATGCTAATTATTTATTAAATAATTAGCTTTTTGCTGTTTTTTGTTCTCGAAAATAGACAAAACCAAAAAGGAGCATGTTACAAGAAGGGTGGACTTTCAACCCCGAACCCTCCCTCCTTCCTTGAAAAATTCCTGTGTGCGTTATTGTCTTAGATTAAAGCTTAAATGCTTTGGTAGAATTTCCCATCTTTGTAGATGCAGAAATTAAGCATAGAAATATTTACTCCCAATTTTTATAGTACATATTACTGGAAGTGACATCAGAAACTAAAAAATTAAAAGATGATAGGCAAGGTGATAGGTTTAGAGCAATTATTCTAGAGAGAGAGAGATCTTACACCTTTATATTTCCATTTAATATTGCTACCCTTTTGTCACATACCGACAATTCAAATCTAATTCTAACTCCCTTAGCCTCTTCACTAGAGTTTTTGTTATTCCTGGTGGCCGCGGTAGCTTAGTGGTCATGGGCACGAACTCGTGGTTGGAGTGTCGTGGGCTCGAGTCCTGTTGCCACGAAAGACGCGCCGTGTAGATGAGGCCATTCCTCCTGCTGATGTGGTAGTTAGGAAAGAGGGGTGCCAGCTCAGGTGTCCTCCTCGTCACTCGACCGAGGTTTCTGATCAATAGCCCTCTTGTTGCTTTGGAGAGCAACGTTAGACATCAAATGACCATTCCGGATTTTTCAACCACTAAGAAAGTATACAATCCCCAACAGTGGTCTTCAAACCGTGTTTCACGGAACCCTGGAGTTCCACGATACATGCCCAGGGGTTCCACGAGTCACAATAAATAAATCGAAAAAAATTATAAATGTGTATGCGCAAAATGGATTCACGTTCTCTATGAAGTTTGTATCCTCACAAGAATTTAAAACTCATTCCTGTCATTAAGAAACTGAAAATTTTGTTTCAACATAATAACTTTATTTTGCAATACTTTTTAAACTTTTATTATATTATAATAAAAGATAAATTAAAATGTGTGTTATTTATATATATTACCTAATACATTGTAAAAATTGTATTGTTTACTATCCCGGGTTCCACGAGATAATTGTATACTCGTTTGTACAACGTCTTGCAAAACTAAATAGTTTTCCAATGGAAAGTGCCCCTTTTGATATTTGTTGGGGAAACATTTACAATAAGGGAGAGGTAACGACTTATCGACCTATCAACAGATTTTATGTCCAAATTCTAAATTTAAGCCAGAAAAGCTCCTAAATTTTTTGTTGCAAATTCATACTAAATATTCAGTATTCCTCTAAACATTTTAATGCCATTCATAACAATGTGTATAAATGAAAAGTATTTCTTGGCATAAGTGGTTACAAAAACAAAGTATAGAAATAAATTAAGATTAGAATATGTAATGCGATATTGCAGTTAATTTCAATGGGCTTAGACTTCCAACGGTTTGTGAGAAAAAATCAAGCACACTTTCTAGTTGTTGTTGTTGTTGTTGACTAATTCCTCCTGTCTAGCCGCAGGCTAGACCAGGTCCATGAGCCCAAGAGTCCTCAGGAAATCGTACACCAAAAGAGGACTGGAATAGATGTCCTCCCTTTCAAGTCCTGCACAAAACAAAAGATGATCTGGAGTTGCCTGTACCAAATTGCATTTAGTACAATTCTCGTAAATTTTCTGGCCTAAGTTAAAGGAAAGGCCTCTAATGTGTCCACTTGCAAGCCTACTAATAGTTGTTTGGACGACTCTATCCGCCTTGATGGAAAGGGCACCACCTGGGGCCTGCCTATTATACCAGGGGTGAGTCGGAGGAGTCTTCCATAGTTCTTGAATCAAAGATTTCGTTTTAGAAAAAATTTCCGAGAAAGTCAAAGTTCTTCTCGACATTAAATTTTCAGTGACACCTTCCTTGGCTAAAAGGTCAGCTGTGTCATTGCCAAAGAGACCAATGTGGGATGGAATCCATTGGAAGTAAATCTCATGTTGCTGGGAAAGTTCTTTAAGATTTTTAAGAATTGAGACCGATGTTTTGTCTCCAACATTTGTCCAGTCGCTAAGGTGTTGGATAGCACTTCGGCTATCACATAATATCCATATTTCATCAGGAGATGTCATCGTCTTGATGATTCGGAGAGCTTCATCAATGGCAATTAACTCGGATCTAAAAACAGAACAAAAGTCTGAATTCCTAATTTTGATATTATGAGAACAATTAGGAGCCTTTATAAAGATGCCACTGCCACATGAGTTTTGTTCGTCTTTGCTACCGTCGGTATAAAATTGCATTGCAGTAGCTGGAATTTTGTTAATAATCTCCAATGCTAATTGACGTAAATATTCAGGTGGATCTTGATTTCAATCACACTTTCTAGTTACTATACATAATGCATGGGCGGGTGAGACCTGGATCACAGATTAATATTATTAATAATCGATTTAATTTTGAATCGAAAATTTTTAATAATCTATGCAATACTTTTTTTAATTGCCTTTAGAAAAAAGTGTGTTTGGAATAGGGTTTGACAAAAATACTTTCTAGTTCTAGGGGCTCCACAAACAGACCTAGTTCTAGCGCAGTGGTGGCCAACCCGTGGCCCAGTGAAGTTGTAACAGGGGCACGCGAAGATATACAGAAAATTAAAAGAAATTTGAATACATAATAATAAATAATTTCTACAATTTTATTGAAGTGGGGTTGTCTCAGACAAAAGTCTCAAAATTTGGATCAAAATATGTTTGTCTGTGTGTGTGTGTGTGAATAAATGTTTTCTGCTATGAATATAATAAAATAAATATTACTCATAACTATATAGCTGATGAGCACCTATAATAACCTAATTTTGTTAGCATCTGCAAAAGTTAATCTTAATATGGATGACTTGGTAAAAAAAAAGAAAAAAAAAGAATAATTCACACCCACAAAAGCCACATTAAGTAAATACTATAATTAATTATTTAATAATTATTTAAAATTAAACGTTTTTTTCAAGTTACTAATTTTTATTTTGTACCTAACTTAACTCAATTGAAACTGTGAAAAGTTTATTAACAATAAAACCTATATAAATTTGCACTTCATCTTATTTTTAAATTTCCTGCATTAAAAAAAATGTGCTATTTGCGTAAAAATTCCACAATAAGCCTATAAGTAACATTTTTTTTTTTTTTTTTACTTTTCCATATTTGTTTGATGGAAATGTTGGAAGCGGCACTCATAATTATTTTTTTATCAAAGTGTGGTACTCTTCTCAAAAAGGTTGGCCAACCGGGTTATTGGGGTTCAGTGTGAAAAAGTTTGAAGACCACTTTTGGGGAATAACCCCACTATCAGTGCTAAAAATAGAGTCCCCCTCCTCTCCCCCTATTCCACATTTGACATGGGCAAGTAATTCTTTCAGTAAAAACTAACAGTCAGCTGATCTCAAGGTCACTTGACCGTTGCCTTTTCGAAAGGATGCCATGGGGCGTGGTTTCTTGACGTATAGTTTAGGGTTACTTTTTTTAAAAAACCCCATTTTTTCATGTAAAAAAAGCAAAATTAGTGTTTCTGAAGTGATTTAAGTCGTTATTCGTGTAGCAAAATATTCTTTTACATAAAATACAGTGTTATTAATGTGTATTTAAGCAGTTGATCCGGTAATTTTATTCTAAAGTAACATTTTAAAACTTTTGTACGTAGATTGCATACACGTGACTCAATCTGCTGACTTTGTTATAAAACTTGCCAAATATGGCGTCAAAAAATTCTGGAAGCGAGGATATATGTATTTTTTGTAATTTAAAAAATTTCTAGACTATTTCTGACATTTCTACATTTCAAGGCGAATTTATATGAGTAATTTACGTTCTCAGCAAAAGTTTTACGCCTGAATAATGTGATTTCATTGTGCAAAAGTCCCCTAACGATTTCAGTACATTTGGCAGTCCCCCTTAAGTTTCCAACAGATGACAGAAGCTACACTCATGTCCATAAATTAAGGATAATTCAGAATCACACAGAAATTGATCTCTAAAATAAAAATTTCACCTGTAGAATTATTACACACATCTTGAAGAATATGCAAATTACAGGAAACCACCAGATGGCGCGGATAGTACGTCACAATGACGAGAGTGTAAGAGAAGGGTATATAAGGAATGGTGGCAAAGAAGTAAAATTGTTCACAGGCGCTTTAAAAGCCTTTCAGTGCAATAACCGCATAGTTATGGCACAAATGAAGCATTTGGATGATTTTTTACGTGGTAGAATTATTGGACGACTGGAATGTGGACGTACCCAGCTGGAAGTATCCGAGGAACTTGGAATCGCCCAGAGCGTCATGTCTAGGCTTTGGGAACGATTCCAAGATGATGGTTATGTGAGTAGATGTTACAGCACAGGTCACCCCCGAGTTACAACACCGAATGAGGACAAGTATTTGGCAGTTAGTGTCAAAAGAAACATACGGAGCACAGCATCAGACCTGTCTCGTCAGCTCTTTTCAGCTACCGGTACGACAGTTTCAAGGCAGACCGTGTACAGACGCTTAGGGCACATTGGTCTATATGCTCGTAGGCCTTTCAGATGTGTTCCACTTACCGCAACTCACTGTCACCTACGATTAACCTGGAGTAGAGAGCATGCGTTGTGGACACCACAACAGTGGTCTTATGTGATGTTTACCGTCGAGTCCAGGTTTAGTTTGCAGTCTGATTCTCACCGGACTTTAATATGGAGAGCGCCAGGTACCCGTTACCACCAAGAGAACAGCATTGAACGACACCGTTACGGTGGTGCAGGATGGCTCGTTTGTGGAGGAATTATTCTTGGTTCCAGATCTGACCTGCATGTTCAGAGCGTAACGATGACAGTCCACGTCTATCGGAATGTCATTCTGGAACAACATGTACGTTTGTTTCGGGGCACCATGGGTGCTGAATTTCTGTTTATGGCTGACAACGCCCGTCCTTACCATGCAAACATTGTAGACGAATGCCTTCAATCGGAGGATATCACCCGTATGGATTGGCCAGCATACTCACCGGACTTGAATCCAATAGAGCATGTGTGGGATATGCTTGGCCGATGAATTGCAGCCCGTCAACCCCTCCCACCTGTCTACTGGAACTTCGGAGGGCATTGCTTGATGAGTGGTGTAATATTCCCCAAGATCAGATTGATAATTTGATACTCAGCATGTCTAGGCGTTGTAAGGCCTGTATTGCATCGTCCGGGAGATTAACTCCGTATTAACCATCATACAAACCATGTTATACTGTTTTTTGTAAATAGGCTCCAGGGAGTAAAAATCGCAATTTTTATTAATTATGTCAAACATATAGCATCTTTTTTGCTCTTTACCTTTTGTTTAATAAATAGACTTTACAAATGTCAATTTTTTTTTTTTTGCTTCTGTCTCTTTCTTCATTATTCTTAATTTATGGACATGAGTGTAATTGTTTGCAATGAGTTTATGCAGTACTTCATTCTTTGATCAGCTGTGAGTCTGTTGAGTGATATTTTTGGAAGTTGTTGTGTATTTTTAGGTGTAAATGAAAGGGATTCTCGTGATATTTGATACAAATCAGGAAAGCACATATATTATGTAACTAAATAAGTCAATATTACAATAATTAGTACCTCACATATGCATTGCTAGTATGAAAGTACTCTAACTCAGTAGCGCAACAACCAGCAGCGCACACAGGAATTTTTCAAGGGGGGGTTCCGGGATCGAAAGTTCTCCATTCTTGTATCATGCTCCTTTTGATTTTGTCGATTTTCGGGAACAGAACACAGTAAAAACTAATTTTTGAATAAATAATTAGCATTAATTAATAAAATCAATCATTAATAACAAGTACTTTTTTACGTACTATATACTTAGAATTATAATCAATTGGAAAAAAATTCAAGGGCTTTGGGGGGGGTGTCCGGATCCCCAGGAACCCCCCTTGTGTGCGCCACTGGCAACAACCCATGAGGGACAAGGCCTATTGTATAAAAAAATGAGAGTCAAAAAAAATGCACCACCGCGCTATTAAAGGCCATCTTCTTTACAAATACAAAATGTATTCTGTTATTTTTTCGCAATAATGGACATGTTTATAGTGCCAGATAGATTTGTTTTAAGTTACATTTTTTTAAAAAATAATAGTAGCATTTATATATTGAATGTATATAATAGTACATACACACACAGGAATTTTTCAAGGGGGGGGGGATCCGGGGTCGAAAGTTCCCCATTCTTGTAATCATGCTCCGTTTGATTTTGTCGATTTTCGGGAAGAAAACAAAGTAAAAAACTAGTTTTTGAATAAATAATTAGCATTAATTAATAAAATTAATCATTAATAGAAAGTAATTAATCAAATTTTCCGTACTATACACTTAAAATTATAACCAATCGGAAAAAAAAATCAAGTGCTTTGGGGGGTCCGGACCCCCAGGACCCCCTTGTGTGCGCCACTGCACACACACAAAATTACACAAATGTCCTGAATAAACTATCGCTCGTGTTCAGAAAAAAATAAATATTTGGCTAAATATAAAAACTAGATAAAAAAATTAAATGTACAAATTAGAATATTTAAAATTAAAACTAACATTAGGTAAAAATTAGGACTAAAAAACTAAAATTAAACTTTCAACATTAGATTAGGAAAAACTGAAAATATTTTTAATGTATTGAATGAATATTAGTATAAGATTAAGAGGTGTATTTATTTATTTTCCCAAGTTTAAAGCAATCCAAGTTCGTACAGAATGAATTTGTTGTATCTGCAAAGTTCCAGTGTGCAAAGGGAAGAAAAAATCATGTTTCAAGAACTATCATGCTGCTTGAAGCGTGGTGGAACAAAACTTGTACCACCTATTTTTTGACTTTGGACACCCTTTATTTCAAAAAGTGTTTAATATTATTAATATGCATCAGCTTTTATTCAATAATTACAGTTTTGTGAGATTCATCTAAAATATTAGTAATTATTTCCCTCTAGTGCATTATTTTTGTCAAAAATTCAGCGCATGAAAGACATAAGAAACACTGCTTTAAAATGCGACAGTATAATAAATACTCGCACGCAATGCTAGAAGACGATACTAAAGTCTAATGGATGCGCATGACAGAATGTCAGCTTTCGACGAAGAAAACATTTTAAATAGTAATTAGACGTTTATTAAACAGTAAGTTTTGAATGTGTGTGTGCGTGAGTTTTTGAATCGAACAAAAATTTAAATCGATGGTACTATACTTCTCATTAACGAAGAAAAGTGATCCGAGTGATAAATTTGTGCATTTCTCTCTTTTTGTCCTCTCTCTCTCTTTTCTTAAATATTAGATGACGAGGGATAACGAAATGATTTGATTACGTAACACGAAGCATTGTAGAAGCAAGTCAACAGTTTGCTGTGGTTCAACAACCCAACGAGATGTCCGAGGGCGCGGAGTCCTTTTTGGCAGCGAACACTCCACCCAGAAGTCATGCTGGGAATCCTGCTGCAGCAGAGAGCAAAAGTTCTGTCCGTGTCCCGACCCCCAGTGGCTATGTGGCTAGCCCGACTAATCCGCCATGATTTGCGGACAACAGGACACGCATACCTAAACAACAAGAAAAAAAAGGTTCCTCCGCACAGTCCAGTTAAAAGAGAACCCTATTATGTTCCTTTTGTTGTTCTTATTCCATGTTCGGAAATCACCGCAATGAATCAATCACCCTGCGCGACGAAATTGCCTGCGGTACCCCCCGTCGTCGAAGACAGGACAAGATTTATGGCAATAAAGCGTTTATGTTTTTTCGTTACGTCTTGTAGCACACGTCTCATTTTTCTTACATATAATCTCAGTGAAAGCACTATATATATATATATATATATATATATATATATATATATATATATTATTTTGTACTTGGATGATTATTATTTCGTCCATTTCTCGTGTTGTTGTCGACTTCTGTTGGCCTTCCTCCTTCTGTTGTTTACGACACGCGACCCGCTGCGATGACTCGGTCGAGTCATGTCACAGGATTCGATTCTTGCGATGGATGACCGCGCAGAGCTATTCTGCGCTACAGAGTCTGTGAACAACAGCTGCAGGGCGAGAGGAAATCCTTCTCCTCATGAAATGGAGTTGAAGCAATGGGGGAAGAAAATACAGAATTCTTATTTCTTCCTATCAAAAGATATGTGTTTGTAACGCTGGCTTTAATTTTAACAATATCTAGGATACTTTGTCTTTTGGAGGGATCATCTTTTCAGGGTTACGTTTGCAACGAAAGGAAAAATAAACAGCAAAATTCATCGAACAAATCTGTGTAACCCAGGGGAAGACCGATTTTATTGATTCGTTATTTATGAATTTCGTACTTTGAAGCAACACAGAGTCTACTGGTAACGGACCTCATTATTTGGAGCCTTGTTCAAGTGACGAGAACGACGCTTGAGCTGGTATCCCACTGCGCAAATTTTGTACAGATTTTGCGCTTCGACAGATTTAACCTCTCTATAAGAGGGAGGTGCCAGCTTAGCGTCGACCTCGTCACTTGAATGAGGTTCGTCGCCAATAGCTCACCTTTATAGAGCGACGTTGATGTACCTTTCGACAGATTGAACGAGCATTACAAGGAGCCTCTTCAACCCGTGGCAACGAATGGCCCGCTCTTCATTTGAACCGGAGGAAAAATGGCCTTGTCTGCTTTGTGTCGTAAAAGAACGACATTGGTTCAGTTATTGAAAGCATTTTATTGATATTCATCTATATGTATAAAGGAGACTCATCACGCTATCTCAGGAACTATTAAATTTACTAGGCATGTTCATCTCATGAAGTAGAAATCCGCTAAGAACGCATTTTGCGAAATCAAACCTCAAGGGACGTTGGTGTAATGTGGCAGTTAGGAGTGGGGGGTGCCAGCTCAGGTCACTTGACCATGGTTCAAAATGACAAGGTCCGTCACCAAAAGCCATCGTGTTGCTTGACGTTAGTATTCACTCCCTCTCTTAGCTCTGTTCACTCAAGAGATGAATGGCTTCTTGATGGTCATCATTATTCAGTTATTTTCGAATTGTGCTTTAAGCCACGATTCTTTGCAATATCTAAGCAACACTTGTAGCTATTTGTGAAACTTATAGTCTCTTGTGGGCTTATTTTTATAGAGCGTATTATATATATAAAGCAAGATTCTCATAGACGGGCAGCCGGATCTTGGCTTGGACGTTAAATTTTTAGTTGATTTGTAGTTTATGAACATTTTTTGAATCAGTGAATGTCTGCTATTAACAGTTTCAGCAATTAGTTTTAAAAAATTTCCCTTTTTTGAAGATCTAAGATGATTTTTCTTTCGATAATATATCGATTTTTTTATCTTACCTGCCGTGGAATTTCACAAGTTTCCAAATCTCAAATCCTAAATAAATCGTAAAAGAAGCTTACAACTACTTAAAAATACGATTTAGTGCAACTATTTTACAATAAAAACTATTTTGTAAGTGTACGCAGAATTTTGGCACGGAATGTTGGCGATTATTTGGTGATCGTTCTTGTTTTTTCATGTTAAGGTGTAGCGGTTATTTGAATAAGGAAATTTTGAAGAATCCCTGACAGAGGTATGTTAATTTTCTGAAGCGAGATTTTAATTGTAATTATAGCATAAACGCGTAAGACGTACGCAGACTTTCAGAGCTTTTCAAGTGTATGTATTTGCATATGAAAACAGTATGTATTCGAACATCATTATGAAGGGGTTGGTTACGGCTAGTTTGAGATAAAATTTACTTGAAAGGACAAATTTTTCTAAAATTAGAATTTTATCTTTAGCACGCAAAGTATTTTAATCTGACTTGCATTTAACGTTTTTGAAACCACCCACCTTTCTTCCCTTAGAATCAGATATAGTCTTGTAAAACAAAAACCTCCCCTTCTTACTTAAATTTTCTGACATTATTTTATTATTTTTTATCATTGTGTGGCCAACGGATCATGTTAAATTGATTGATGTGGCCCTCGAGCGTTAAAGTACCCCTTCCCTATTCGATCGAAGCAATGCTGGCCACTAGTTCTTGGCCCTGTCCACTCGGTCACCGTTGTCCTTTTTGTTCCCGATGTACGAAAATTCTTTCGAGGGGAGCTGCATTAGCAAAGGTATTGGAGGCTAATTTGGTTGTGGTCATGGTCACAGTCTTGTGCCACTGAAAACCCGCCGTGTGGAGGAGGGCATTAAATCTCCCTTTCACTTGGTTTTGGAGTCCTTCGACGAGGGCTCAGAATTACGAGGACCGTCATCCATAGCTCTCGTGTTGCTTTCTAGTGTGACGTACATTGAAATCAAATGAAATGTAGCCATGGTAACCAAAAGGGGTCTGATTTTTGTTTTGTTTTATATACTCTATTTTATATTAAATTAGCAATTCAAAACAATCTTTCATATTTTTCAATTCTTACTATTAGTTCACACTCTCCCTATATATATTTATTTATATATATATATGTATATATTTTGTTCAAATTTTCAATCGTTCATAAAATACTTTCTATTCGTCCACTCAAGTTCAAATGCGTTTTTTTAAACTTGTAGTGGATGACACTTGATGTCAATGCAATTTTTTCAAACATTAATTCATTAATTATTTAATTAATGAATAAAACGAAACAAACAAAAATAATGGTCCAACACGATATAAAAAGGAAAATCGCTCGTTGTGTCCCTGTAGCGCAATGGATAGAGCGTCGGACTTCTCATCCAAATTCATGGTTTCGAATCCCACCCGGAATGGCCTAATCTCTGAAAGTAGGATTTCTTCTTGCTATACTATTTTATTGGAATAATTAAATATAATGAATGAATAAATAGTAACGAGAACACAAAAATAATAGTCCCAACACCGTATATAGAAAAGAAAATCGCTTTCTATTTTGCCATTTAATATTGGGATTCTGTCATATGTATATACATATAAAAATCAATTGTAATTATGAAATAAAAAGAAACTAAAATAAAAAAAAATTTGTTGGCCTAAGTAGGAATAGACTTTATATATATCTATATATATATAAGACGCATTTGTTGTCTGTTTGTCTGTTCCCTCATAACTCAAGATCCAGACAACCAAATAAAGTGAAATTTAATACACGTACACACAAAATTACACGAGGAAGGTTCTTAAATAGGTTTGGCGTTCATAATTCTATCCGATTTTTTACAAATTTAATTTTTAAGTGATTTTCCAGTATTATGACTTCACGTTTCTCACTAAGTGAAAAATTTATACTTTATACGCAGTTTTTCAAGATTATTACATATTTTTACTATAGCTATGTTTATCGGTTGGAATATTAATTCAATTTTTCTATTCTTCGATAGTTAATTAGGATTATTTTTCAAATAAATCGATTTTTTAAGGATAATTCTTTTAACATCTAAAATTTTGTTTTGTTGTTTTGGAAACTATAGGTATTATCGCGGGATGTTTATGTGTGTAATTTTGCTTATACAACTTACATTTTCAATATTTTCTCGGATTATAATTTTGACAAACTAAAACTTCTTATTGATAAGGGTATTTCAGTTCTTATTACTGCAATTAACGTAAGTATAGTATTTCCGTTTTCGTTATCTGTTTTAGATAGTATGAAATTAATAATATTTAGCAATTTCATGTGTCTTTATTTTAACCTTTAACTATTGGCTTCAGTGCATAAAATTGCCTTGCAGAAAATCAAACTTGGGTAATCATTCTGCCCAAGCAAAAGCAATGTTGGTAGTAATTACATGTCAAACTGGAATAGGCATCAGAGAATGAGCAAAACAGACAAATGGCTTAAATACCTGTTGAGGAAGCAGGTAGTCATAAGATAAAATATTTTTGGTACTTATGTACTATCCTAACAATCGCCAATATTCAAAATAACTTGCCAAGTTGGCAAGCCCGATTTCGCATGTAATATATATGCTGAATTGTGAGTCATGTGCTTCGTTTCATATAATGTCGCCAATAGGTTGCGGTTATATGTAAGTACCTTATTTTTTCAAATTATGCTTTTGCATTGATAAAGTTAATTCAGTTCTTTTTATGTCAGTTAATGTTAGTATTGTACTTCATTTTTCAATTAATTTTTATGCTCGGGATATATATACTTTGGATATTTTTTTATTTAGTACTTACGTATTATTGCACAATCACCAACTTTCAAGACAACTCGCCACATCGGCAATCCCATTTTTGTATGCATTGAATTGGCAATCATGTGCTTCATTTTGTATAATGTCACCAATAGGTTCCGATAACAGGTAAGTACCTTTAATTCTGTACATTACTATAACATTAGACTGGCCGCAACATACCAATTTGTCGTGATTTCAAAATCATGCCAAAAATGAGTAGCCTACCAATATGAAATTAATATTATGAGTATTATCTTAGTCTGCTTTATCTTTCCCTCCAATAATCCTTAACTAATTCAATATATAATTTTTTTTTATATTTTAGTACTTACACTTTTTTTTTTGGCGATTATGTACTGCAAATATTTTTTTACACATTGCGATGTCTTTGGCAAAATTAATCAATGCTATTTTTCTTAAATATGTTTTTTTATCTGTTTTTGACAATTTTTAAAATTTTGTTTGATGTTTGTCTGAAATGCAAATAGCAAAATAAATATTTTACAATATATATATTGTATTTGTACCAAATGCTTATACTGATTTATTCAAAATATTGAGCCTTCTTTTGTTTTTGATATCTTTTTAAGATTTAATTTTATGTTATAACTAGCTCTACCCAGCTAAATGTTGCTGGGGAGTATGGGTCAACGTGACCTGCCCGTACTATGCCCATAAAGTATGTCATGAGGTTTACAAAAGTAATAATGCGCAAGAATTCAAACAAATCGATATGCATATAAGACGCATTTGTTGTCTGTCTGAATAAACTTTCTCTTTCACACTACATCATTGGGACAAAATTTGTTTGTGTGGTTAATTATAATTGAATTATATTCAATTGAACAGGCAGATATTGCATTTTTGAGTATAAAAATTATTATAACTACTGTACTGTGTACTTTTTGGAGTGAGTGAATATTAACGTCGCACTGTTCAGCTACACGAGGGCTTTTGGCGACCGACCACGTAATCTTGAACCATGGTCAAGTGACGAGGACGACACCTGAGCTGGCACCCCCTTCTCCTAACTACCATGCCACACCAATTTAGCAGGAATATTCTACCAATACTTAGCTGGAATATTCTTTGAAATCCACTCTTCCAAGATATGTCGCAGCACGGGTTCTATGATGAGTACTTTAGCGGGGAAGGCGAATAGTTTTGTAGCAGATATTGCGTTTTCAGCTGACGGCGTTTTCAGAGGATTGCAAAGATTATCATTTTTGTCCCAAAAAAATAGTTAATGTCAAAATTTAAGTGTCTTATGTTTTTGTATGTTTATGCAGACCTTAGAAAACGATTTGACTATTTATTTTAAGTGAATGGTGTATATAATTAATTTTACAGTGGAATATCTTTAATTAATTTATTAGCTCTAACGGATTAAATTTCCCTAAGGGGAGTACTTTGATTATGTATGTCCCTTAATTTTCAATGTAGTGACCTAAAAAAATATTGCATGAAAAAAAATTGCAGTAAATCATAATGCGGTAGATAAAGCATTAACGTGCATCCCTCTCCTACACGGCGGGTCTTACAAAGCTCTAATAAAGCTTGAGCGCTATGAAAGTAGCTAGACATTTGCCAACTTGACTCTATCATCAACATTTCGCTATGTGTTTCATTGAATCGTCATTGCTATTTAAGAAACGGCGTTGCTTGCGAATATTACAATTCTAACATAAAATAAATTCGATAGAAAGTAATATTAATGTATGACACTTTCAGATATAAATTATTTACAATATTTTAAGCGTCACAAAGCTTTTAACAATGTGTTACTTTTGTTGAGCAGAGATCAGCCTTAGGGAGGTATTTTTAAAAATCGACCCTCTTAAGAGTGTTACGGGGAGTTAAAAATATATAAAAAAAATCCTTTTTATCAGCTATTAGATCTACAGACTTAAAATTTAACGAAGTTATTTTTTTCTTTCTTTTTTTTCTTCAGCTGAGATATGCGAAAATCTTTTTTTGTTTAATTTGCAGTTCACTTAAAATTAACTCATTAAAAACTTCTTTATCCTTCAATCTGTTTTGTTTAATTTTTCAGTTCACCCGTGCAAAGAACGGGTATATCAGCTAGTATATACACAGTCCAGTCACATTAATGTGACCACCACGTACTTTCGACTTTGACGTTAAATAACCAATCACAAAAGGATGCTGGCATCGCAGTGCTATTGAGCGTATATAAAGGGTGTGTGAGGGCTTCGGAAAACACTACAGTCGTTGGCGTAATGCAAACATGTAAAGAGTTATCCGAAGTCCAAAACGGCATAATTTTTGGCTTTCGGGAAAAGGTTGGAAGCATTTCCTCAACGGCTAAGTTTGTGGACTGTTCGTGTGTCACCGTGGTTAAAGTATACCGTGCATGGCAAAATGAGACCGTTCAAAATCAGTGACGTGGCAAATGTGGTGTACCACGGGCCATAGGTGTGATAGAGGTGACTGACGGCTGCAGAGGTGAGTTCGGGAGACTAGACGTGCTACCGTTAAGCAACATACCACCCAGATAAACCAAGGGGCTACCAACAGTGACTTCCAAACTACTGTTCAGCGATCGTTGTTGCGTCTGGTTCTTCGAAGCAGGCGCCTGGTTCATGCACCTATGCTGACTGCTGTTCATCAGCAACGAAGACTGGAATTTTCACACAGGTACCGCAACTGGGCATCCAATGAGAGGCGACAGGTTGAGTTTTCTGATTAATCACGCTTTATACTCCATCGGACGGATGGTTGGTGGCAAATACGGCATGAAACGTCTAAAAGCAAACACCCTGCAACAATTACTGGCAAGGTTCAGGCTGGAGCATTATGGTCTGGGGAATGTTTTCATTAAATTGTCTGTGTTTATTCATCATTGTGGAAAGCATGATGGATCAGTAGAAGTACGCATCTGTCCTTTCAGACCATGTCTACTCCTTTTTTCCTCAGGATGGTGGCATCTACCAACAGGACATTGCGGAGTGTCATACAACTGACAGCGTACGTACGTGGTTCAAAGAGCACTAGGATCAATTTATCGTTCTTCCGTGTCCAGAAAACTCACCTGACTTAAACCCAATCAATAATCTATGGAACCATTTCGATCGGGTTGTTCGCGCCATGGATCCTAACGCGCGTAATCTAGTGCAGCAATAGAGTAGGCATGGCTCAACATCCTTGTCATTTAGGATCCTCAACCTTGAGGATCCTAAATGACTATTTTCCCCTCTGCGAAAGATGGTTATTCTGGCTTTTGACAGTGGTCACATTAATATGACTGGACTGTGTATATATATATATTACATGTTCAGTTGTGTACGTTTGATTGCTGTTTTGTTTTAGTAATTCTGGGTGTATATAAATCAAGCAGTGATATTTGCTCTTGTTAGGATTTGCATTTTTTAATGAAATCATAGATATTTGTGTAATCTCGTTAACTTGTAAAGGATCATTTTTCTTGTTTGCGATTATGAATTCATTCGATGTTCCGTTACAGTTACTGTGTGGTTCATATGATGTAAATGAACAGAATTAAAAATATTTTATCCGGTAAGTTTTATTAAAAAGGAAAATTCCATATAACTGCGTATACCGAGGTGCATTATTATTTTATTCGTTTTTTAAATGATATAGTAAAATATTCAATGAGAGAGAGTTGAAATTTAAAAAATAAATATATATTTAAGAAAATTTTAATACTAATGTGTTTTGATTTTAATTTATATCGCACTGTCTCAAGTTACGAGGATGGCTTTTGAGCCGAAACCTTCTCCCCAAACTTCCACATGACGCCAACGGTTAAAACTTGATGGGAACGAGATTAAATCCAAAATTTAGTTTCCCGGCCTACTGTGCCCATCCCAGTATACGGGACCATTGGGCGCTGAGATGCATGAGCAGATGTCCCGATCAGGTGCAGAGATATAGCTTAGTGTGTATTAAAAAAATATAATACTCAACAAACACAGTTTTTAAAATTTGAAAATGAGTATATTTTAAAAATTGTTTCGATATTTATGAAGGTGTGTTCCCCTTTTTGCACATACACAGATTTCTGTATACTAGCTATGTAATACACATGCGAAAAAAAAAGAACCCAAATATCTGTGTTTCGCATTAGTAAAAAATTGTACACGATTCCTCAAATAAATATTTTTACAGCAATGAAGCTAATTTTTATTTTTTTTAATGGCTGTAGTAAATCGGACAAAATCTAGAGGCTAGCTTTTTCTGATTCGCGAGGCGTAGTTTGCTGATCCCTCTTATTACGTTTGAATCCAATCAGTTATGGGTGAAACGCACAAGTTTCATCTCTATACAAAAAACGACACACTCTTCACAATATCTCCGGAACTACAGATTTGAAATTTGGTAGGCATGTTCCTTTCATGGACAGCTACAAAACAGGTTTTGCGAAAATCGACTCCCAAGAGAGGTGCGAGCGGTTTAGGGGAGTTTCAGATAAAAAATATTGTGTTTTTTTTGTACCGTTAGACACGCAAACTTCAAATTTAGTAAGCATGTTTATTTTATTCAGCAGAGATCCAGGAAAAATAGGTTTTGCGGAAATCCACTTCAGGGAAGAAGTTACGGGAGCATAAAAGATCATTCTACTTCAATTTTAGAAATTCATTTTTTCATCAGGAGGGGAGAGTTCGAAGTTGTTTTTCACTGCAACCCCTCAAACTGTGTATAGTATAAAATTCTCGTGTCACAGTGTTTGTAACCAAACCCCTCCGAAACGGCTGGACCGATGCTTATGAAATTTTGTGTGTATATTAAGTAGGTCTGAGAATAGGACGTAAACTATTTTTCATATTCCTGATAAGGGTGGTCCACCCCAAAAAGAACATATGGTGCCAACTTTGATTTGTCCCAATTGTTGTAACACTGTTATTGTTACAACGACAAAAATTGGCGTTGAAAATCCGTTTTCAGCCAAACTGGAATTTCATGACGTTGCTCTGTTGATTGTATTAATTAACATTGTTTAAAAAATAAATGCTTTTAACTTGAAATATATTATTAAAATCTCAATTTCTACAATGTCTTAGGTTTTTTACAAATTTCTATGGATTTTTTCTAATTTAAATTCCTTAAAAAAGATAAAACTATTTTTCAAACAGATTGGTACATTTTTTTAACCTTTTTCAACGCTGCCAAGTTAATTTGAAACAAAATATTGTAAAACTTCAAAAAGTTTGGTATTTTGTAATTAAAAAAAATCTACTTTTTTATATATAAAATATTTTTAACGAAGATACATTTTTTCCGTCTTGGGGACCCGCAAAAATAGAATGAAAAGAATTGGAAAAATCGCCAAATGCCAATAATAGCTACCGCAGAACTCACTAGTTTGAGTGCTTATAGCGCACTTGCGGAAAAATAACTTACGGAGAATTCGTAAGCAGATAAAAGATTTTTCTGCCAGATAAAAGTGTTATCTTTTTGAATGTTTTTTTCTTTTATAATGAGTGTAAATAATGAACTTTCCAGTAATTTTGCTAATCCAGCCTATTAGTTTGAATTTTAAGAAAATATTAATTGTTCATGTATAAAATAATTAATACGATCTTAGTTTTTTGTAATAACTAACTGATAGTTTTCTTTTAGATAAATGATTTACTTAAAAACCTTAATATATATAGGAAAATGCTGCCATATTTTTACTAAACAGTACTATTTCCTTTTAAATCTTTTTTTACACACACACACAGAAAGGGAAAATTTCCATGGAGATAAAGTTGTATATACCAAAGGGAAAAGCCCGTGCAACGGCAATAATATATATATATATATACTAGCTGACCCGACAGACGTTGTCCTGTGTACATACATCTTAAATTCAAAAATTCCAAATTTTTATGAATAAGCTTTAACAATCTGAACCGTTTTGATGAAAATTTGTATTAAAAAGTCATTACAATATCTAACGTCATTACATATACGGTTATCACAATTCGATGAATCGATAGCGTGTGAGTATGTGTATACTATGAGCGAAGTTAAATGTAGAGGCTGTGTGTATAAAAACTTGAACATGTTTTAATTAAAGGTGAAAAATTTGAGACTCAAACTATTTTATAACAGGTATATTTATTAAATTGTAAATAAACTAATGCCATTGGATGTACAATATTGTTGGTTAATTCTTGAGGGGTATAAACAAATAAATTCAATGGTTTTCCAACTCTAAAACACGCAACATATAATTGGCCGTGAGAATAGCACGGATTTTCTAAATTTAAGCCACACAAATCTTCATTGTTTGACCTTGTGATTTATTAATAGTCATAGCAAATACCAAACGAATATGAAGTTGTAATGGTGTAGGGGAATCGGAAGGGATCATTGGGATGTGCGGTAAAAGTGCAACTTCACACCTTGAAATTTTCCACGAAAAAAAATGGGATAATCGTTTAAAAAATTTAATTTTGAAAATCTCTAAAGCGAATTTCGAAAAAAACTCTTCTTGGTGCACGTCATTAGGACCTATAGTAATTATATGCCGAATATTATTTTTCTGGGTTGCTTAGAAGTGAAACACACACACAAACTCTTTCTTTTATTAGTATAGATTTCCGATAAGAAAAAAATTCTAAATAAAAAAAAGTCCAGCCGCTTAGGAGGAGTTTAGTCACATACACACGCACAGAAGTAAAACAATTATGCATTTTAAGGTTTTTAGTTAATATCTTTTTAACTAATTGCGATATCAGACCGAATTGTGAATCTAAACCATTCTCGAGTACACTGGAACAGGCACAAAATATTTCATCAAAATCGGTCCACCTGTTTAGGAGGAGTTTAGTCACATACACACGCACAGAAGATTTATATATATTATACACTGCTGGACAATTGCTAAGGACGGATCACAAATTGCTATGTAGCATAACATTAAGCGAGACATGAGGCCTAGTAGGATAAAATATAGTTGCCACACTGTTCAGACATTAGAGTAAAGAATATTTATTGTTCTGGAAAGTACAAAAGCTGTGAAACATCTGAAAGAAAAAAAATGTTCATTTGATCTGCGTACGGAGAAATGGAACAATGCATCTAAAAGTCAGCAGGCACCTTAAAGAAAGGTATCAGTACGGGATATGTCCACCGTGGAGTGTGATGCAACATTCCACATGTCGTACCACACTTTGCACAACATTATCTAGCAGCTGTTGAGGCAATTTATCCCATTCCTCTGTGAGTGCACGGATGAGGGTGTTCTTGTTTGTCGGAGGATAGTTTCGACCAGCAACTTGCCTCCCCAAAGCATCCCACTCATTTTCAATGGGGTTTAGATCTGGAGAACGCGCTGGCCATACGAGACGTTGAATACCCTCGCTGTCTAGACAATCCTGAACAGCGAATTTTCGATGACATGTTGCGTTGTCGTCCATAAAAACAAATTTATCACCGACAGCACCACGGAAAAGACGAACATGAGGAAGTAGAACTTCATCAATGTATCGTTGGCCCGTCACAGTCCCATTCGCAACCACATGTAGGCGCGTGCGGCCATTGATCATGATGCCGGCCCACACCATGATACTGCATGTCGGATATCGGTCCTTTTCCTGGATATTTTCTGGACGATAAGCAGTACCACTTTCGCGCCAGATCAGTTGGCGTCTACAATCCGATGACAGACTGAACCTACTCTCATCTGAGAATAGTACGCATGCCCGGTCCTGTTCAGTCCAATTGTGATGCTCACGACACCATTGCAAACGGGCAGTACGGTGCTGTCTGGTCAATGGGACACACACACAACAGGTCTGCGTGCGTATAGTCCTCCTCCCCTCAAAGTCTGGCAACAGTTTTTCGGGAGATCCGCTTTCCTGAGGCAGCAAGAAACTGATTTGCCACCTGCTGAGCTGTGGTGCGCCTGTTCCTTTTTGCTGATAGGACGATATATCTGTCTTCTGCAGGCGTCGTACTTCGAACACGACCTCCCCCGTGCCGTCTACTACACATTCCAGTAGTTTTAAATGACTTCCACTGTTGTGAAACAATGCTGTGAGCGATGTCGAACTCCCTGGCAACATCTGTTATTTTTCGCCCTTCTTCGATCTTTCCAATAATTCGGTCACGCATAAAATCATCTATGTGATGTCGGGAAGACATGCCAAAAATTTTAAGTTCGTCTATTAAATCTTTCCTGTAAAACTTTGACTTGAAGCAACAACTGTCCACACGCGTCAAAACCTTTTAAGCTCTTATGAACGCTATCACGTGATGAACAGACGTGGAAAAAAATTTGCATACTCATACTTCTTCTTACTAATATTATTATTCTAATTTTTCACTTATTCTAATTTTCCACATTTTTCTTCCTTTCATTTTGTGGTTGCTATGGATGATAGTGTTATCCGTCCTTAGCAATTGTCCAGCAGTGTACTATGTTAATATTACAAAATAATCAATGCAAAAGGAATCGAATTAATAACAATACTGATTAATAAGCAATACTAATTTAAGCTATTCAAAAACAAGTTTAAAAAAGCTGAAATAGAAATTCTTATTATTTATAATTTTAATAATTTCTTATTTAGAACCTAAAAAAATTGTAAAATGAACTTTGTTCGTACAACACAGAAATGATAAAATATTAATATTAATAAGCAATAAAGAATATTATAAATTATACGACTTGTGTGAGAGGTAACCACGTTCATCGCAAGACAAAATTTCAAAAAGATCCAAACTAAAACGTTAAGTGTTGCCACAGCTACAATTGAATATTTTAAGTGCAAGTAATTAATCGCTAATCATCCAGACATTAAACATAATTACATAATAAATGTGAATAAAAGATTGTAATCTAAAAGTATGAAACAAAAATAAAAAATGTAATTAGAATTATTTAATTCATCGCAAAAGAGAAAAAAGTTGAAAAACACATTTTTTTTAACCGTAATTTTTAAGATATTTTATCAATCTTTGTACAGATTACGTATAAAAAAATAGTTAATGAAAACCATTTACAGTGTAATTAGTTTGAATTGTTAAGACTGTGTTATATTCAAAGACAGAGAAATTCTGCCTGAATGTTTTTTATTAAAAAAAAATAGCGAACCATTCCATAAATTAAAAAAAAGAAGGTAATTTCTAAATTTATTTTGAAATAGTTTTAAACATTTCTTTACTTAAGTATTTTTTAAAAAAATATTTCGTTTGTTTTATCTGTAATATTTATAATACAGATAAAACTTCTAATTCCCGAAATCTTTGGTGATTAATACCTTTAAAATAAAAATTTATTTTTTCGATATCCCACTTCAGGTTCGAACCTGGGAACTGCCGTTTTAAAAAGCAGCGGCTTAATCAACCATGCCACGTTTTCCTTTGGCTAAAACGGTAAAATAATCTTTAAAATATCGGAAAATTTTTGTGTTTTTAATTAATATCTTTTTAACTAATTGATAGGAATTGAATAGGAATGGTCGAAACGGATTCCTTGGATCATTCCCTAAATTTTGATACCTTCTGCTAGTTTCTGCGTCCTGTGGTTCTTGAGCAAATTGGGATATATAAATAGATACGTTTGTTTACCTACGAATTTTAATAGTGTAGATATTTGTAATAGCAACTATAACAATTTTAACATAAACCACATTAAACCTTTCATGTTTGGACTCAGTAAGACAGAATTATGTATTACAGAAGAAGTTCTAAATTCATATAAAATAAAAGATTCTCATGCTTTGCATATTATAAAAGACATTCACGAATTTTTGAAACATAAACATAACATAATAGTCAATGTAAATAAAGATGATCAAATAGAATATTGTACATTATTATATATCAGTGGCGCACACAACGGGGAGGGAGCTGGGGTCCGGATCCCCCCCCCAAAACCCTTGATTTTTTTTCCGATTGACTATAATTCTAAGTATATAGTACGTAAAATTTAATTATTTGTTATTAATGATTAATATTATTAATTAATGCTAATTATTTATTCAATAATTAGTTTTTTACTGTGTTTTGTTCCTGAAAATCGACAAAATCAAAAGGAACAAGATACAAGAATGGGGAACTTTCGACCCCGGAAACCCCCTTGAAAAATTCCTGTGTGTGCTACTGTTATATATGAATAAATCGTATGGTAATATTAATTTTTCTGGCATTTTTTAAAAACACATGTCATCTTTCCCAATTCAAAATATTACTATTAAAAAAGCTTTTAAATACAATAAAAATATGTAGATCAATTTTTAACTATAATGTGCCTATAAAGCAGGAAAACTTAATATGTAATTATAACGAATTTAAAGAATTCATAGATAAACATTACCAGCATGCTATTACTGGCGACCTCAATATTGTAAAAGACTATAATCTCAGAAATATAATGAATAAACGTACTGGTTTTAGACTAAAGATTTCCAGTAATAAAATTATAAAAAATCAGTTATATAATGATATTGAGCAATTCATATTTACAAAATAGCTATTAAATATAGTATGCCTATAGAGGCATTCACAGAATTCAAATGTAATATTGCATAACAGCTTAATAAATATAATTTTGGTACGATGATAATATTTCTTTTAATTTTAATATTTTTTAATCTTTTCAAAAAAAATTTATCATAGTTTATGTTGATAAAGTGCCAGAAATTTTGCCTTCATATGTAAATATTATTATAGTTTAATGATCAACAAATATTTTGATAATAATACAGCTTTTATTAAGTTATCAGTTTCTGATAGAGAAATAAATAGTCGCATTTTGGCTTTTCATAAACAATTAAGAATTCAAATTAATAATAATTTTAAATTCCCTATAATATATTTCTTACTCCCAAATTTCATAAAGACCCAGTCAAATTTAGGACAGTTACTAATGAATTTAATACATATATCAGCAAATCAGGCAAAATCTCCATGAGAGAGAGAGAGAGAAATATTACAAGATATAATAAATAATCTTAAATCCACAGCCATATTTAAAAATAGTAAAGAACTTATTGAACAAATGAAAGATAAAAAGATATCTTCAGTCTATAGTTTAGATTTTGAAGATCTTTTTAACTATATTAATATCGATGATAGGATTAATATACTTCTAAAATTACATAAAGATAATTTATTAAAAATGTTAGTTATGATAGATTTCGCTCTCTACTGAGGTTTGTACTTAAAAAGAACTATATATATATTATAATGGTAATTATTATCTACAGATTAAAGGTTTGCCACAAGGTGGCCCTGCTAGTAACTCTCTTGCTAATTTATATTTACATTATTTTGAAAATAGTTTCATTAATAAACCTGAATAATGCATTTTTCGTTATATAGATGACATAATCAGTTTTGGCAAGCAAAACAATTTTAAACCTAACACTAATTTTTATCCACAATATCTTACTTTAATTCAGACAAATAGTAACAACAATGAAGCAAGTTTTCTTCGTATACTTATCAAATTAAAAGATAATGTTATAGTTACTAATATTTATGATAAAAGAGAAGAATTCATTTTCAATATATATTATAAAATTCCTCATTGGGAGAGTAAAGAATAATTAAAAGAAATACTATTATTAATTATATACAACGCAATCAGTTCCTAGTTTAAAAAAAATCAGAAAAAATATAAATAACTATAAACAGTTTACTAAATATTACTTAAATCAGTAATACCCAATTAATTTTATTAATAGCTATTTCGATAAAGAAATTCTAAATAATAAGGATTAAAATTCCTTAGAATAATAATAGTTTATTATTATAAATTTATCATTTTCCCTAGATATAGTTACCTCCATATTTTAATATTAGATATAGTTACTTATTATTATTTTTTAATTTATATATAACTATAGTGTCACTAAAGTTATGGTAGTTTGTAAACTCTCTTTTTAATTTTTTATTTCTATTCTTTTTATACTTTTGTTAAGTGCTACAATTCAGCCATTCCCATACTTTGAATTTGCATTTGGGTCCAGAATCTGGCAATAACTTATTTATTGTACTCAGATTGAACCCTGCGATTTTTAGGTAAGTTACCTTTATCTGGTAATGGATTTAGATATTTTATTCTATTCACCCCACCTTTTATATAAATTATTATAAGCTGTCCTAAGTCAGCAATGTTTATAATGCTATAGCATCCATTTTTTTTATATATTTTAACCTTATTATAATTTTATTTTCTCTTATATCCTTCAATGTCTGGTTATCTTACAATCTCAATTTTTTTCAGTTTTGCTTCATGAATGTTCATCTCTCATTAGTATGGAATTTTTACTTAATATTCCTCTCTATGAGAGAAACATTATTGTTCGCTTTTCATAACTACATTTTACTCTATTGTCTGGTTTATCATCCACGTGTGTTAGAAATAGGCTTAACTTTTCAACATGGCTCTGCTTTTCTCTATTATGTCAAAAATTTCTGCCGTACGGGGAATGTAGATCCACAAAGCATTGCCTAACCCTAAATGACTGGCCTAATTCAGCGACAGCTCTATAAATCAAAATAGGTCTCCATTTTAGTCAAAAGACTCTTCTTGTTTCTTCCTTTGTTATATGTCTCTTGAACTCCAATTACTTTCTTCTTTGACATTGTAGGTTATACAACTTTTTCCCCAGGTATCTTATTTTATTTTATTATACTACATATATATATATATATATATATATATATATTCGTACAACGAAATACACAGCGTGAAGAGGGTGGGTAACGGCTAGGATAAGTACAATGAAAAATAATCCATTGACATAGAAAAATAAATTTCCATTATTAGATCTAAACTTCCGAAATAAATAACGATTTCACTGAAAATTATGAAACAAAGACAGAAAAAAAAAGAAAAAATTATAATACATTTAAAGTGCAGGGGTAGGGGAAACCATTAATATCCCTACACTTACAAACCATTATTTCAAAATTTAAATCACGTGACTTTCACCAGAGACATTAAATCGAAGTAATTCTAGAACTCTCTTTTTCCCAGTAGACGAATCAGCCCCCCGTCTTGTTCTACTCCGAACACTCGCAAACAAAACGAATCAACCCCCTTACAATTGTAACCGTGTCCGGCTTCCATCCATTTTGTATAATTCAGACACATTATCCCCATTTGGGGCAGAAAACAGGAAGAAGGAAATGAGGGGAGGGTGGTCTGAATTTGCAACATTCTTACTCCTAATTCGAATACCGGCGCCCACGAAAAAATCGATGCGTAAGGGTGGTCGGCGTGTTTCTTGCGGTGATGGTGGTGGTTTCCCTCACTATAAATCGGTTCAAATATTCTTTCCTTCCCCCTTGCCTTCAGACGATAATGGGGGGCGTCGAGATTCACGCCACGAACGTCTGCCGCCGCGCAAAATTATTGTTTCTGCGAACACGGGTAGCCGGCGCGAATTCGTGATCCATCGATCGGAGGTCTTTTGCACAAGGCTGGAAAATTTGAAAAACGCATTCAGTGACTGGGTTCGGATATTTTAAAATGCAAGATCTATACGCGTGCCTTTTTGTTCTCATTGTAAGAATTAGTGACGCGTTTTGGATGTTAGGAAAGCGACGTTATCCTGCAAAAATGTTATTCGCGCAGTTTGACAGTGGTTCTAAATTATCGTAACCTGTTGTCAATAACGCATTATGTAG
This sequence comes from Trichonephila clavipes, assembly GCA_019973935.1. Lineage (NCBI taxonomy): Eukaryota > Metazoa > Arthropoda > Arachnida > Araneae > Nephilidae > Trichonephila > Trichonephila clavipes. The sequence goes on from BMAU01018556.1 coordinate 82,531, forward strand.
GCGTAATCCAATACCGATTCAAAACAATTAATGGAAAAAATAATGGCTCGGCAATTCACTAAGTGTTTCAGTTCCGCATCAAACCACACGTTGAAAACCCCATTTTTAAGAATATCATCATTAGTTATAAGAAAAATTCCGTAGAATCGTGCAGCAGTCATTTTGTGAGGGTTGAATTCGAATTTGTTTAAAGTGTGTGTGTGTGTGTGTGAAAAAAGGTCTTCCTTGAAATTCAACTTAGACCAGTATTTCTCAAACTTTCACTACTGGCGACACAATTTTCAATCATAATTTTTATCGTGCCCCCTATATAGTAATAATGTATTGAATGCAATAATAATACCGTTTTTGAAGCTATAGCTACAATACGATCTTAGTTATAAACCGTACAAATTAACAAGATAAGCATTAAATTTTGTGTACGTTACTTTTCAGTAATATATACTTTAAGTAAATTACTTATAAGCAGTAGAGCGCACACAGGAATTTTTCAAAGGGGAGGGGCGGTGGTCGAAAGTTCATCATTCTTGTATCAGGCTCCTTTTAATTTTGTCGATTTTCGGGAACAAAACACTGTAAAAAACTAATTTTTGAGTAAATAATTAGCATTAATTAATAAAATTAATCATTAATAACAAGTAATTAATAAAATTTTATGTACTAAATACTTAGAATTATAATCAAACGGAAAAAAAATCAGGGGCTTTGTGGGGGAGGGGTCCGGACTCCCAGGACCCCCCTTGTGTGTGCCATTGATTATAAGTAATAGAATAATTATTATGTTTTTTTCCTTCCTCTAATTTTTAGATTGGAACAAATTGCAAAATGTTATTTAATTAAAGATTTATTTCCTCCATCATCTATTTTTAAAAGTATAAATTTTATTAGAACAAGTAATATAAAAATTAAGTCAATTTCTACTTAGGTTCAGAGAGAAAATTTTTTTATCGTTACTTTTTCATTAAATAGTTACAATTAATGCAAATATGTATATACACTGGTGTGCAAAAATTAAGGACGAAGTCGAAAAATTAGCATATCAGCTGAATGAAGAGGCAGAGCGGACAGAAAGACCAATCAGGAGATTAAGTAAGGTGATGTACGGTAGCACATGCGCAGATATGCAGGTAGACGTAATGGGGGAGTGTCTGAGTAGTATAAAGCATGTTGTCGGTGTAAGATCAGTATTTCTGGCAAAGAGATTGCACGCCGTATAGCAGTTAAAATCACATCGAGTTGCTGCCTCAGCGAGAAATGGCGAATAATCAATCTGTTAGACGACATCTGGATGCTTTTACCCGAGGTCGAATCATTGGGAAGTTGGAGAAAGGCCGCAGTGTGACAAGTGTGGCTGCAGAGTTCGGAATTGCTCACAGCATCGTTTCACGACTTTGGAGACAATTTCAAACTACAGGAACAGCTATCCGGGGGTTCAGTAGTGGTCGTCCACGAGGAACCACACCCGCAGATGACCGGTACATTGTCTTACAGGCCAGAAGAAACAGGCGGCAGACAGCGGGAGAAATCGCTAGACACACGACACAGGCGACTGGACGACCGATATCGCGTTTTACCGTGGCCAGAAGACTGCACGGTGGTGGTCTGTTTGCACGACGCCCTGTACGGTGTGTACCTTTAACGCCTGCCCATCGAAGAAGGTGTTCTCTGTGGTGCCGGGAACACCGGAATTGGAGAGACAATGAATGGGGACAAGTACTCTTTACAGATTCGTACAGCAGATTCTGAGTAGCGATTCTCATCGCATACTCATCTGGAGAGAGCGGGGAAACCGCAATCATCCCTCGAACATCATTGAAAGGGACAGGTATGGAGGTCACACGGTGTTCTCGTTTGGGGAGGCATCATGCTTGGTAGTCGTACAGACCTTCACATCTTCGACGCAGGTTCAGTCAACGGGACACGTTATTGTAACGAGATTCTTCTTCCATATGTGCCACTTTTTAGAGGCGCTATGGGTCTGCAGTTCCTTTTCATGGACGACAATGCACCATGTCATCGCACAGTAGCTGCCGAACAGCTCTTAGAGAGTGAGGATATTGAACGTATGGATTGGCCGGCACGATCTCCGGATCTCAATCCCATCGAGCCTGTATGGGATTTTCTAGGCAGACGCTTGACAGCTCGTATCTTACCACCAGTAACGATTCGGGAGCTTCGATTGGCGCTGCAAGACGAATGGGCAGCAATGCCTCAACAACTCATTGACACCCTCATTCTCAGCATGGGCAGACGCTGTGAAACCTGCCTAGCAGTCAGGGGAGATCATATCCCCTACTAAAGACCGGATGTTTCTTGCTGGACACCCATCACAGGGATGTTTCGGCCTTCAGTCGCATTGCGCTCCATGCTACTTTTTCAATAAAGCTTCTTTTTATCCCTCTGATTTCTCTTTTAGTAAGTGTTGCTTACATTACACATGTCCTTACGTATTGGGGATCTTACGGTATTAAATGTGTGGATTTGGAAAGCTTTTGTACAAAGTTATATTGAAAAAACCGTCTCGTCCTTAATTTTTGCACACCAGTGTATATATGACAGAATCCCAATAATGAGTAACAAATTAGTTAGCAATTTTCCATGTTCTACTCTATAAATGGTGTTGAATTATTTTTTTCGTTACTATGTACTCATTAATTAAGCTTAATTATTCTAATAAAATAGAAAAAAGAAAACACATTCTCAGAAATTAGGCCATCCCAGGTGGGATTCGAACCCACGACCTTTGGGTTAAAAAAGCTCCATCCGTTGCACTACAGAAAAACAAAGAGCAATTTTCCTTTCTGCTGTTGGACTATTATTTTTGTATGGTACTACTTTTTTTAAATTTAATTAATGAATTAATATTTGAAAAAACTGTATTAACATCAGGTGTCATCCACTGCAAGTTTAAAAAATGTATTTAAACTTGAATGGATGAATAGAAAGTATTTTAATAATGATTAAAAATTTGAACAATATATATATTTATATGGGATGAATCCTCATTTGGGGTAAAACCTACCAGAACAATTCAACCTGCCTCCTGCATAAGGACTTTAACTTCGACGAGCTTACGAAGAACCATGCACTGGCTCCTAATGGACTCTAAAATAGGACTCGTCTTGTTATAGCTTGAAGTACAGACGGCTTTGCTGAATATTGAAATAAAATATTATATGATAAATGGCTGCACGTTGCATTTCTTTTGTTAATCTAAGAATTACTCCAATATATTATATATATATGTGGGGGGTGTAATAATTCCCTCTATAGCATATCCTTTTCTTAATTAACTCTTTTTAATAATCTTTAAATAAGCTTTTAATTCTTACGTTCAAAATTAACGTCTTAATCTTAATCGTAATCAACTAGTATTATTACATCAGAAATCTCTTTCTCGCCCCTTTTAACCAATCAGAGCTTTTGGTACAAGGGAGTCACGCGATCGTCCCTGCTGGTATAAACAGCGAAAGTCTTTTGCACTCATTCTTTTATGTCTTTCTGTTCGTCCTGTAAAATGTTGCTGCTGCCTGCTTTCATCTGTTTGCTTTGGTGTTTTTAGATGATGTTGTAATGTGAGCTGTTGTAATGTCCAGATGAAGAATAAACAAAAAGTAACAAGTCAAAAGTCTCTTCCAATATACTAAAACTACAAAAAAGTGTATTTAATAATAAAGGAAAATTGACGATTACATATATATACTAGTTAACTAATAGTAAGAATTGAAAAATATTTCAGTCTATGTTGCTCTCTATCATATCCATCATAACTGCTATTCTCACGAACGTCTGCTTGAGTCTGACCAAACTTTTCAGCGCACATGCAAAACATGTAAAAATGCCGTACTTCATACAATTCTAGTCAGTTTTGGTTGACTCGAGACTTCTATAGCTGCCGAATGTATCTTGAATGTACATTTTATAATTTACGCGTTAGTTGTAATTCACGGTATTAAGTATTTACAGCAGAAGATTAAAACGAAATCATAGATAAATATTTAAGTCCTAAGCGAACATTCGACGATAATAAACCACCAACAAGTACACAGACGAGTATTAAATCAGAGAAATACTTTCAAAAAGACATGAATTTTGGATTTACCACTACTGAAATAAATGAGAAGAAAAGCCCCTGTGAGTTACTCGCTCAAAAATATTGACAGCAGACAGTATGAAACCTTATTAACCTCAAAGACATTTGGAAACGCTCCACGGTCAGTACATTAACAAACCTCTCCAGAGTTGAATTAAAATCATACGAAAAACAAAAAACATTTTAATATAAAACTTTGTCGGTGAAGGGAAAAGCTTTACATACTTACAAAGTATCACACAAAACAGCCAGATGTAAAAAGGCTCACACGATTTGCGATATGCTTATTTTGCCTGCAGCAATTAAGATCGTAGAAACTATGTTTGGAGACAATTTTGCCAGAGTCGCAGTCCATACCTCTATCAAATGATACTATTTCCCGTGTCGAATTGATGATATAGCTGAAGATGTAGAGCAACAGCTTTTCAGTAAGTTGCGTGATAAATTGTTTTCAATTCTAGCTTGACGAGGCAACAGATAACAATAAAGATGCTCATTTCATTGCGTATGTTCGATTTTGTGAAGGTATGTCAGCTGTAAAAGAATTATTTTTTGTCAACCAATAAAACTAAAAACAACAGCACTAGCATTTGATATTTGAAATAATTTCATAAACGAGGCAAACATAGATTGGAAAAATTGTGCCGGAATGTGCACCGAAGGTGCTCGTACAATGTCTGGAAGATTTCAAAGTATACACGCATTTGTGAAACAAAAATCTCCACAGTGTATCTGCACACATCGCATGAACCACAGAGAAGCTCTGGCCTCTAAAGAAATTAGTTCTGGCCTAAATATTGTGCTAACGACAGTTGTGACTGTAGTAAATTACATAAAAATGAGATCAAGCTAAAATCAAGAATTTTCTCTGGACTTTGCAAAGACATGGGTGCAGTACATTCATTGTTGCTATTTTATTGCGAGGCAAGATGGTTAACACGCGGAAAATTTTTGCAACGTGTTTATGAATTAACAAATGAAATTACCTTTTTTCTAAAAGAGGAAAACCTACCGGAACCTGAGAAATTTCGAGATGGTTTATTTGTGATGAAGTTGAGCTACTTGGTCGATATATTCGAGGAATTAAATATCTTGAATTTTCAACTTCAAGGATCAAATGTACATATGTTTGACACGAGTGGTAAAATTAATGCTTTTTGTAGAAATTAGAATTATGAAGCCAAAATTTAAAGCAAAAAAAAAACAAACCTAGAAATGTTTGAAAATGCGGATAAATGTGTTAAAACTTACAAAGCTGAAGAACAGCACGTGGAAGTTGTCTTTAAAACTATTGAATTCTATTTAGCTATGTTGGCAAATAATTTTAAAAAATATTTTTTTGCTGAGGACAATTTGATAGCAAGTTATGAACGGGTCAGATATCCATTTCAAAATACCCCAGAAAGGCTCTCAACTACAATAATAATTATTAAACTTTTTCTTAATTTAGTATTAATAAATTAGTTATAAAATACATTGTGCAGTACTGATACATTTGTAAGTATACGGGCTCAAGTACTTGCTCTTCGCACGAGTTATTTTTTTTTAAAATAATACAATAGCTTAATTGTAAGGAGAGTAAAAACAAGTGCACGACAATGTATACAAAAATGTAAAATGATTTTTTTAAATGAATGCTCACATATTATAAATAGCTTTAAACGAACAGCAATTTTAAGCCTCATAGAATTAGCACTTAGTATTAATATTAAACAATGAAAAATAATACAAACTTCCGATGAAGAATAAGTGTGTTAATTTTTAATATTGAAAGTGAGAGAGTAGACTTCAAAGTGTTTTAGCCCGGGAACAGGCGCACACTCGATACTAACGTTAATGGTCGTTAATTATTTTTATTATACACGATAAAAATCACAAAATTCCAGTGAATAATTTAATTAAGAGAAAGTATACTTACCTTCTTTCAAGGACTTTTCGATTTTTCTTTGATAATTTCAAAAAACATCCAATCAAACTGAACTAAAATGTTCCAAATGTGCGTAACCTTAATGAAGGACACAAATCACAGACACTTTCCGCTAACATTACAGGAATGTTATTTGCAAGCAAAACTGTCATGTTTTGTTCACTTTATTGTAGTTTTGCTGTCCTTTAATGATCGAAAAACAAAATGTTTTTCTTATTTGGTTATTAGATCAAGATAGCTAATGAGCGTTTGAAGTGGAAGTTTTTATTTTTGATGACGTATATAAATACGCCAGATGATATATATAAATTATATTAGTGTAAATGTGCATCTTATTATTATATAAAAAAAGAAAGTATTTTCTTTCACTTCATTCCATTAAATTAATTTCTTAAAACCTTTTATTTCCGATATGCTCACGCCCCCTCGTAGGGTTTTCGCGCAGTTTGAGAAATGCTGACTTGGTCTAATCGATGCTCTATGGTAGGATTATTTCAGTGGTCGTCACGACTATTTTTTTTTATGTTTGTGTTGTTTTGCTTCTTTGTCTCGTATTTTTGTAGGTAAGAAATCCTAAGACAAATTTTTTATGCATTAAAAAAATTGAGAAATTATTAGTAGAAAAATTTTCAGCAATTGTTTATTAATTTTATTATTAAATTTTGAAATTAAACATGCTTTTCCCTTTCTATTTTACATAATGAAGAATGAGTGAGCGAATGAAAGATATTAACGTAGCACAAAAAGTAAGAGGGCTATTGGCGACGGTCATTTTGAACCTCGGTCAACTGATGAGAAGACACCTGAGATAGCACACCTCACTCCAAACTTCCACACCACGCCAACAGGAAGATTTTGAGTCTCGACAGCGCATTACTTATTACCATTCTTTACAGCACTCAGCAGCGCCTTTTATTATATTTTGATGAAACTAAATATTTTTCATTCGAAATATCATTTGATGCACTTAGAATTTTTGTTTTGGGAAGAAAAACCCATGATTTTCTCGATATGCCACATTAAATTTATGTACAGAAAATTACACACATTTTTGTACCTACATTGGTATCGGATACGTTTTCCTTTCCAATCGGATAGGCATGCGTTCAACCATTCCATTTCTGTTAGCAACTACACGAGACAATGGAAAACGAATGTCAACACAAAAGAATTTCCCTTGAAATCCATTCTCTTACCCGAAATCAAGGATCGTTTCCCGCACAACGTTTGGGGGTGATCCTTAACGGTGAAGCATCACGCCAACACTCAGGGAGTTTTTTAGAAAATATCGAGGGTGGGTGGGTTGTTAAAGTAAAGGGGGTGAGTAGAAAAAAAAAAAAAGAGTCGTGCTCCGTCTCCCGGATTTAGCGGCACGAGGATTGGCACACCTTCCCCGGGGTCGGCGTGACCCGGCCACACGTCTCTGCCTCCTGCGATCGCCGCTTGCCGGCCGCACGCTCGCGACTCCGACCCTCCTGGGTTGGTACATTTGGCGTTAAAGCTCCTATCGCGGCGACCTGATGATAGTTAAGGTAACCATTTTTTTTACAATGAAAAAGGACAAAAAATTTAAGAAAAAATTGCAACTTAAATATATTAAACGTTTGATTAATTCAAATAAAAATACGCTAATTACGCTTAAATTCTTTTTAATTATTATCTTAAACGAATATTTTTCCATTGAATGATATTTTTTTTTGTCAATTTATTATTTTGTAATACATCGGAGCAAAAAAATATCCTTCAACATTACTGTAAGTATTGCAGCTAAACTATCAACATTCAATCTTGATTTATCATCCGAAAATTACCAAAAAGACTCTTTCAACTGGTGCATTAGTTCCAGGGAAGCACAACGTAAATTCAACAAAATTAATTACATTTTCATATGAAATGTGTTCATTTTTGAAATGGTTTAAGTTATTTCACCCATCTTCTACCAATTTCTCAGCATGTTTATTTTCCAATTTTTCTAATTTGTTAGAATTTAAATATACATTCAGTCTTCTTTCTACTTCAAACAGACAATTGTCATTGATTTTAATATCAGGCATTTCTTTCGATAAAAACTCAACGTAATTTTCTATATCTGCCCACTTTACTTGAGACCAAGTTAAAAAGTACCATTGCAAACTGTTATTTCCTGTGATATTTGTTTCAGACCATTCTTCGACATTTTGGAAACATGTTTGGTTCATCTCTGAATACAGAGATTATCAGATCAGTTTTAAAATATTGAAAAGGAGGACAAAATGGAGGATAGTTTTCGAGTAAGGACAGAACCTATAAAAGGAGGACGATTGGTCACCTGATGATGGTTCAGAAGGCATTCCAAGAATGCTGTTAATAAAAATTAAGACAATATCCCGTCCATTCCTTTTTTATTGACGCCGCGCTTCCAAGGAACGCGAGTGGCCAAAGTCACAAATTCGAGCCTAGTACGGCAGTGAAAGTGTGGAGAGTGATCAGATATCCTTCTCACTTGATTGAGGCTTAAAATGACGGAGTCGTTGCCAAGGGCCATCGTGTTGCCATGAAGCTCGACAGTAATGATAAACGTTCAATGAATAAAGCAAGGCACTTGTATGTGTTTTGTAACTTGAAAAAATAAGGGGCCTTTGTTCCTTGTAATATTTATGGTGCATAGGAAAAACTTTCAGTTAAAAACAATTAACTTAAAAAAAATAACCTTTGTTGTTCCGTATCCATTTAAACTAGGGGCCCGCCAAGACAGTCAGAAATTCTCCTTTGAACCGAAACTTTTTACCCGTGAGCAGAGGCGGCCCCCCTCGCCAGTAGGGGCCCCAAGCTTGATGGATTCCGGTGGTAAATTCAACGTGCAATAAAAAGATCTTGAACCATTAGTGAAACCCCGATGATTTCCACGGATTTCAGTCGTCTAGCAGCCTTAACCATCTTTTTACGTATATCTGTATTGTTGCAATCTGTATAAAATTTTTGCATGCGTTTTTTTGCACACATTTTATTTCAAACAAGCGAATACTATAAGCTAACAAATTCGTTTTGGTCATCAACGTTTTTAGTTACTCTAAGGTACATCTGACATTGATGAAAAAAGTCCCAACACCAATATAAAATTATTGTAAACTAATGAAACTTTGACGATACATTTGTCTATGTAACATATTTAATTGATGAATGTTTCAAAATCACAGGTTTATGAAAGCACGAGAAGAGCCATTTCAAATGTGAAATGATGGTACATTAAAAACTGGTATAATTAATAATATTTTAAATGCAAGCATGCAAACGTGCAATTAATGTGTTGTACAAGTACCGGATATCCGTTTATGGGATGGAATTGCATGCCTGTTTCTCTTGGTCGATCGATGTAAGGTTGTTTCATTCCGGTTGTGGAGGATGCTGTCGTTACCGTCTAATGATGTCCCATTCATTCCCGATTGGAGTAAAATAGGGTGATCAAGCATGCCAAGGTAACACGTTGACACTATAGAACATGTTGGGTTACAACAGGGTGTGAGGCGTTCGTTATTCTGTTGGAAAACATTCCTCGAATGATGTTTATAAATGGCAGTGCAGCAGTTGGAATCACCAGACTAATGAACAAATTTTCAGACAGGGTGTGTGAATTAACCTGGAGGGTGCTCTTGCAGTCAAAGAAAATTGTTCGTGCCAGACCACAGCTCTAGGTGCAGGCCCAGTGTGTCTAGCTCGCAGAAAGGTTGGTTGCAGGTGCTGACCAGGCATTTCTCAAATTAATATACATCCATCATTATGACACCAAGATAGAAACAGCTTTGATGGGAGAACATAACACATCACCACACCACTCTCCAATGATCTCTAGCACGCCATCACTGAAGTCGCAGATGTCAGTGATTTGGAGCTAATGTTAAGAAAGCTACAGGGCGTCTGGCTAGGAGTTATTTCTCAAACGATTCGATTTGTTACAGTTCACTGTGTCACTCTAATACCGAAAAAAAAAAAAATGTAATTTCTGATGCAGGTGGACTATGATATTCCCAAGCCTTGTGGTGAATACGGCGGTCTTCTCCGTCAATGGTGACCCGTGTGATGTACCCGTTCTCGTTTTTCTAATTGCTGAGAAGGTAAGCCGACAAACGTGAGAAAGGTCCGTTCCGTTTGCCTAATTGCTGGGAAAAAAGTTACTTCAATCAGTGGTCCAAAATTTTGACCCCTGTTCCCACGGACACTCCGAGAGACGAAATGGACGCCGTTGAATGTTCTTTTCTGTTTTCAACGGATCTGAGACGACAGCGTGTCTGGAGAGGACAACTCCCACTGTGCGCCGAAAAAGACCCTGCGCTCTGAGGTGCCGACAAACAAGAGATGAAATAAATGGGTGGAGAGTGATCATGGGAAAACTGGATGTTAAAAAGGAGATCGAAAAAGATGAAGAGAGAGAACCTCTCACCAGCGATATACGAACATCAGCTTCGAATTACCTGGGAATCCGCGAATCAACGAGAATGAATGCGGACCGAGAAGCTTCGAGTCAGCGACAGCACGGTGAGATAGAGCAAGCGAGCTCAAACCTACTTGGTGTGGAGTCACCGAGTAGCAACGTTTTTCCGACACGAAATGAGTGAACCCTTTGCCATAGCAAATGTACAGGACTTTTCCTGAAAGTATCACGTTACTGAATATTCTTATGCAAGCGTTATGAAGACATTACCGCGAAAGAGACTCTATATCTGGGGACTCTTTTTGCAGTTAAGTTGTACTGGACTAATTTTCACGCACATTTCCCACTTTAATAAATAGTTTGATCCAGGACTGTTTGAAGTCATTACACCCGTGCATGCTTTGACCCTAATTTTCTTGGGCTCCCGCGGCTGACAAAAGTCATGCACATTAACACCAAGTCTTTCTGCAATATCGTGGAAAAGAAATCCAAATTTTTTTAGCCGTATTATACTGCGTAGTTCAAACTCAGCGAGCCATTCACAATGGCTTTTCGTCTTCATTCTGGACTAACGTCAAACCTTAGTGATAAATAACAGGAACTTTGTAGCGCGTATTGAAAGACATCGGATTCGCATTCTTAACAGGGTGCGCCGCACCTAACGCGAAATGGGAATCAGAGTCATGCTTCAGAACACACCTACCAAATTTAGTTGATTTTGCACCTGGGATTTTTATTTCCATCAGTGTATTTTACTAATCAAGATAAATAAAACAAAAAGGAGTTAAGTGATAAAGATATATCTAGTTCGAAGCAAACTATTTCAAGCTAATTGAATTAGACCTCAATAGCAAGATAAAGATTAATAAAAGCGGTCCTGGCTGAAATCCGTGATACGAATGAAGAAAAAAAAACTGGAGGAAACTTTCCCCTTTTGAAACAGATATGAAACTTCCCTAATTGCAATACCATCCTCCAGAGAATAAATGCTATTACAATCAGTTGTGAATTATTAAAAGGACCTAGTCTACGAAGTCCTCTAGAAAATTAAATCCAAAATTGCAGAAATGAATTTGAAAAATAGAAACAAGGAGCAACTGGTTTATCAAGACCTTCCTTAGAAAAGAAAACCAGACACTCGTAGGCAGCCAAAGAGAAAAATTATTTTTAGTGAATGTAAACAAGTCGCGGTTATGAATTTTTGAAAGAAGGGAAAATTTCATAGTTTCATTTTATATCCTATGCGCTGGGGCAAGAGGAAAATATCCCGTAGAGCTGAGATTTATGAAACTGCTATAGAACACTTTACTGTACACTTGCCAGAAAAAGTCTGCGTACAAGCACATAACGAATATGCAAGAATGAAAAAATCATATTTTAAGAATGATAGAAATTTCATAATAAATTTAATTTATTTCTTACACAATTCAGTAACTTTTCTTAATAATTTATGATACATATCACACGTTGCGTTTAAAATATAATAATCAAAATGAAAAATAGCACAAATAGCTAGCAGTAAAAGTTTGCGCACAAAAATTAATATAATGAAACCTGCAAATCAAACTTTAATTTACTTTTTAACACGTGCTCAGTTTTGTTAGACAAACTTTAAAAAAATATTACTTTTTGTAGATTTTTGGAAAGTAAATTGTGTTAAATCTACCCAATGGATTTAAAAGGAAAAGAGATTACTCCCCTGAAGAAAGGAAGATTATCATAAAACTTAAGAATGAAGGCAAAACTCTTCGGTAAATTGGCAAGATTGTGGGTAGAACACATTCCTCTATCCAAAGAGTGATCAATAATTACACTTCGTCGAAATCTGTAATCTCAAAGCCACGTTTTGGACATCCACCTAAGCTGACTCTCCGTGAAAAGAGGCATGTCTTCAAGTCCATGCGTCTGAATCCACGATTAAGTGCACCTCAGATTGCAAATGACATTAGAGAGAGATTTAAAAAAAGCACTTCATGAAGATGCCATAAGAAAAATCTTGAAAAAGGCTGGTTGTCATGGCCGTGTAGCTCGTAAGAAACCCTAAACATCAGCTGTGAACAGGCAAAAGCTTTTAGATTTCGCTAATGAGCATGTAAATAAGCCTCCACAATTTGGGGGGGGGAAGTTCTATTCTCTAATGAGAGCAAGTTTTGCATATTTGGCATAAAAGGACGTAAGCTGGTGTGGCGAAAACAAGGTACGGCTCTTGAGAAGGAGAATCTTGTGCCTACAGTTAAGCATGGTGGAGGTGGCGTGATGATCTGGGGATGCATGGTAGCCAATAGCGTGTGTCGTCTAACCTTTATAGACTCGTCATTAAATCATATGGGGTATATTAACATATTAAAAGAAAATTTGAAGCAGAGCGCACAGGATTTGAACCTTGGAGATGACTTTTGGTTTCAGCAGGATAATGATCCTAAACACACTGCCCATAATGTTAAGCTCTGGCTTCTCTACAATATCAAAAATCAGTTGCATTCTCCTCCACAATCGCCGGATTTAAACCCAATTGAGCATTTATGGGATTTATTGGAGATAAAAATTCGCCAAGACCACATTACATCAAAAGAAATGTTAAAAAAGTGACCGTCACAGAATGGAATACCATTTCTTCTGAGGAGACATCCAAACTCGTCCAATGTATGCCCAAACTATTGACGTAGGCTCTGAGACGTAAGGGTTATCCTACCAGCTATTAAAGTTTAGTTGACAGCTAGTGTCAAGTATTTTTTAATGACTTTTTTTAGTTGTACGCAAACTTTTTCTGGTAGCCATTTGCGTTATTTTTCTTTTTGATTATTATTTTTTTAACACAACGTGTGTTATACATCATAAATTATCATGAAAAGTTATTCAATTGTGTAAGGAATAAAATAAATACATTATGAAATAACTATCATTCTTAAAATATGATTTTTTTTTCATTTTTGCATATTTGCAATGTGCTTGTACGCAGACTTTTTCTGGCAAGTGTATTTTTTGACGAGAGATTATTAGCTGAAATTAAGAAGACAGCTACACAAAGAGTAAAAGAAATTTACAAAGACGATATTGAATCTTTTCATCTTAACGATATGAATTGGATCAGTTTTTACTATCCTTAAAAGAAAAAGACATAATGACGACTCCACTTGGAATTTATTAAGTCCTAATTTAACCCGTTTTTCTCGCGCAGGATATGTTAAACCCACCACCTAACTATTTTTAAGACTCCATCTGAACCTTTTTCGGAAAATGAATGGTTTCTCGTGTAGCTGATTTTAACGTCATATTCATTGAGAGGCCTCAGCTTGTAGGCGAATTCTAAATGTATATTTCTGGATACCACCTCTTCGGGTATGTCATACCCTGAGCGTGAATCACCGTAACAGTTCTAAATGCATGAGCAACTTTAAAATATTTCTTATACAATGACGTATTATTGCAGTTATGATGAAGAAATGTGATATATTTAAGTAATTTAATAGATATAGTAGAATAGTATTTTCGGATGAAAAAAGTCTCTTTGCGGGGATGATGAGGAAAAATCGAATGATGAAGAGTATAATAGTAAGTTTGATTCCTCTACTGAAATCGATCCAAATAATTTAACTAAGGGAGCAATTATCGTCCTTGATAAAATAGCCCCATCATTTTCAAAGGCTAGAAAATGTAATCGTTAGCCTATGACCATATTCTTTGTGTTGTTGAACTTTGCGACAATAAATGCGCAAATTATTTTTTAAGTAGTCAGAAAGCACCGACTAAACATCGAACCAGGCGCTGATTTCTGAAGTGATTTCGGTTTACAGAAGAATGTAGGAACCAGGAAGCAATGCTTCTTCGAAATTAAAAAAAAAAATTAAGATCCAGTGAAAACATCGCACTCACTCGCGACGAAGACTAAAGGAGTGTAAAAACAATGTACTGAATGCCCTAATAAAAAACTAAATTTACGTGTGTATATATATATTGTATAATATATTGTATATATAATAAATATATTGTATTTCCTACTTTTCTTCCTTTGTCACCTTTGTATGAAAATTTTACGGTAAAAACATAATGTAAACTCCTTTGGGTAATGGTGTTTTACCTGCGCAAGAATTTAAATTCCTTTTTTTCGCGCGAGTGAAAAGATGCCGTGTTAAAGATACTTTTGAAAATATTTTTAACAATTCCGATACCGAATGCATCGTGTGAGAGATATTTCTCAGTTTTAAAGCGAATTAAAAATTATTTAAGCAGTACAATGGGAGAGAAAACAAGTTGAACAGCGTGGCAATATCATATATGAGACAAGATGTTTGAGACGAAATAGATACGGAAAAAAATGAACTTGCAAATAAGAAATCAAGAAGTATTATACAGCAAAATTGTAAGATCTTTGGTAAGTTTTTTTAACTCATTTTATATATATATATATATATATATATATATATATATATATATATATATATAAGATTTTCTTTAGCCGTTGAGTTTTATTATAAGCAATAGAATAAATTTAGAGAATTTAAGGTCAGCGAATCTCTCTCTCTTTTCGCTATTTTAGTTTTCAATTCTTGAGTCCTTGGGCTTCTCAAACCTTTTACCGCCAGGGGCCTCCAACAAGCTTAATTCGCCTTTGCTCGTGAGCGATTAGAGATTCGTCTTTTATTTTTCACTATTAGGAAAACAAAACATCTTTCTTCTAAAAGATTATCTGCAGAGTTTGGAAGTCACAAGATTTCTGGATTTTGAGCCAAAATCCAATTTTTCAAAATTCATCCCTTCTGATGTTGATACAGCACTTGACAACTTGATCTCCTTCACAATGCAGAGAAAATGCTTATTGACTTTTAAAAATTTTGGTTCCATGGATGAAGAAATTTGCGCGGGGGGAATTGTTATTTCTAGTCGAGTCGACATATTTCTTGCAGGAAGATGAACAGGAGTCAATAGAGATGCAAGGCATCAGCTGTGGGGAGAAACGCAATCTCATTCCTGATATTGTAAATAGGGTAAATTTGTCGACTTCATCTGATTCTAAAATTAAATGTTCCTATCGCTAAAGGCAATATGAAATTAGCACAGTAAAAAAATTGTGAATAAACCTGGCATGATTTTATTTAACCTGCATTTATTATTTTTCATAATGAATGCAATCATTTTAAAAAGGGAATCACTCCAGAAATTCAGTTAGGTGACAATCAAGCAAATTTTGTAGCTTTTGAACCCATTGTAGATCAAATGATATACGCTTTAAAAAAAATGAGATTTTAAATTCTCAAGTGGGAATTGACTCAAGTGGCGATCTCGCTTTGAAGCTACTCAAGTTATTTTTGAAGCACAATCAAGTCAAGAGGACTGACCCTCCCAACCGATGCTAGGGTGCCACGTGCCAAGACCTATCGTAATTATTTCCTATTTTGACTAATACTTCATATGAACGCTAGAAACCTGTACAAGAGTACAAAGTAAGACACGAATAAAAATGCAATTAGACACAAAAATAAATTCTCTCTCTTCTCTTTATTTAGTAAGGCTACTATTAAATTGAAAACTTTTAATTTCCCCAAATTCATATTGATTTGAAGCACTTTTATGTCTTAGGTAATGTCAACCATTTTAGATATTTTCGTAAAGCAACTTTTTCAAAAATCATTTTTGAGACGCCTTTGTTAAGCCACGATTCTCAGTGTTTCGCCAGTACCCCTGACAGGAAAAAAACCCTTTCTTGCGATATTGTCGGCTCTGCCCCACGAATTTTACTACCAAATGAAGTATGTGTATAAAAAGTAGACATATTAATGCACTCTGAGCCAACGCGCTGTTTCTTAAACTATGCTAACTAACTCTTCAATAATTATTTAAAATTCAGCATATTTATTCTCGACATTATAAGCTTTATTCTGAGAAATTCGTATAAAATTTTGCTTGGTTGATATAACAATATGTGACCGCCTCCTATTTTGGCTAACCGTGTGCGGTGCACACATCAGCTAGGATCGGTCCTGCTTACTCTTGAGTTGGTACACCACTCTCTAAACTTCCATACCATACCAACGTGAGGACTTGGAGCTCCTAAAGTACTTCAATCGATCTGCACGGGAAGTCAGTGTTCATGATGTGGAAGTTAAAAATATTAAATACCAACTCATGTGTCGTCCTCGTGATCTGGGTGTGACTCAAAATTTCGAAACCCATGGGCACTAGGGAGAGGTAAACCCAACCTAAATCGTATTTATTTAAATCCAGTTGTTATTCATGAAATGTCTAAATTGAGAAATTGGAGGTTTCATGTGAATTATTCGTATTGAATATCGTAATTGAATGCACGTAGCTTAATTTTAAACCTTTAATATCTGAGGCTTGAGAAAATCAATAAGGTTCATTATGCTCCAGTATTCGGCATAATCGAGTTTCAAACTTTGTATCCTCAAAACACTGAATCGACTCTGTCATTCAGGCTCCCTTCTCGACTATTTTTTTTAGAATATATTTGGGGTGACACGTTCTTCTCAACTGGAGGGATACGAACCGCTCATCCCCTTCAATGGACGCAGGGGGGAGTCTTGCATCACGACTCCTATCCTACTCTGCTAGAATGAGGTTGCTATTTTTTGTAGAGGACAACTAAAGTCTACAACAAATATTGGATAGCAATACAGTTCTTTCTCTATTTTTAAGTCGAATTTCCTCGGTATGAAGTATAATGACTCCACCAAAAAACGCAATTGAATCTGCACACTGCAATGTTCGAAACTATTTTTCACCTAGAAGTAAGTCTCAATGTTAGCACATAAAGTTGAAATCTCCTCCCACCACCCAATCATTAGAATCTGTTCTTTTCAATTTTGAGCTATACTCAATCCATTGCATAATTATATATTTTTATATAATATCAGTTCGAAAAAAAATGAATAGAAAACATTTACAGTCACGTTTTTTTTTTTTTCACAAATGAATTATGAGACACATTGTGTCCCAGAAAAACAGATTAATTCAGTTCCAGAAAACAGTGGGTATGAATGTGATGAGCGAGGATCTTGTTAGCCGACCCTGATTCGAAATGACGAGATGAATGGGTCAGCAAATCATCGGTGGAGTCGAAAAGCGTTCACTACACATTAATGAAATTTTGCACGAAATTTCAATTGAACTCTGAGTTTATACAGACCTTACAATTTCAAATCATGTACCCAGAATGTAAACCGCGTTTTTTCTCTTATCATACAGGGATTGTGATAGCCTAGTGGCTAGGGTTCCAGTACTGGTGACCCTCACTTGTAGATGTTAAATCTGTCAAGGCTCAAAACTCTGTTGGTGAGGTGTGGAGGTGTCTTCCTTGTTACTTGACCGAGGTTGAAAATGACGAGGTCCGTCGCCAATCTACCTCGTGTTGCTTTATGGTGCAATCTACAGAATGACCCGAAGCAAAAAGGTGGAAATGAGTGAAAAAAGTAGAGTGTAACTAAAAATGAAATCAAACGTTAAAATCACACAAAAAGGAGCTGAATCAAGCAATGGAACATCCATCCCAGGTTGTTATTTTGTGCCGTCTCCAAACGAGCTTTTACATACCTGGCGGAAAGGGAGGGTAGAGAGTGCGCGTGGCGTTCCTTCGTGTCTAGGAGTGGCGCGAGTCGTGCGGCGAGGGTGGAGCGGACGAAGCCCCCCGACCCCTATTAATAAATTGAGCCTCGACGCGGATATGCAGACCTTCGTCCCGAAGTGGGCAGTGGCTAATGAGGGGCGGACGCGGGGGACCTGACCTTCGACTCTCAGGTATTTGTGGAACGTCGAGAGTAAAAAAGATGCAAACCTACCGGTAATGTGCTCCGAAATGGAATCCCACGTGATTTTCGATTAACATAAAGAGAATCTCATTTCTGCAGATGATAAATCGATTCTATAAATAACTTCCCTCCTTTTCTCTTCTTGCTTTGAGGATGGAACTTTGAAAGAGCTCACCGTTTTGTTGTTCTCTCTTCATCAAAAATAGATTTTATTATTTTATTTCAATTTTATATTTTTTTATTATTTTAAATTATTGTCTTAGATTTCCTTTTAGATGTTTCTTCTTTATGAACCACTGTTTTCAAATAATATTAATAATTGTGTTTATCTAGGAAATAGATGGAAGAGGGCAATTGTATCCTTGATAGTGCGGGGGAGTTATGTGAATGACGGGAGAGAGAGTGAGTGAAGAGTTTGCGAGGTAGTTATGAGAGCTAATTATAGTAGTTGCAAAATAAAGCTGTTTTTAAAGAGTGGTAGTTAATTTAAGATAATATCACAGCTCCAGTGTTTCAAAATCTATCATCCATTCTAAATGCTTACAACTTAGAATTTAATTTTTGAGAAACCTTTAAACTATATTGACACACAACTTTAAACTTTAGATACGGCTGCTACAGTTCACGGCAGTTTCATGATGAAATTCAACAAGGGGAAAAAAGATTACAACAAAATTAAAAGTGTTTAAAAATATCGAAAGATCCTTGTGTGTTATCATAGATTTTGAAAAAAAAAAAAATTTATATCTTCTTCATTCTTGTTAGAATTTACAGCTGTTCCTGTAAAAAAAAAACACTTGAAAAAAAAATGGAATTTTTATTTTTTTAAAAGAGTTGAAAATTGTACGAGATGTGTTTCTCGAGTAAATGCCGCTTCGATATTAGAATGAACAAAGTCGATTATTTTTAACAATTTTAATTTTACATAAAAGCCTGAACCCCTTAATCTATACTTTCCCATATCATTTGCCCAATATTAAGGCACTTATTGAATTGTACGTCCAACTTTGGATTGCATCCCATTACAAATTTGTCATCTGGTAACTACTTCAAAATGGCTATTTTTCCGTTGGCGTCGTACCACTGTTCGCCAAGATGTTGATCAAACTTTTAGAACAAATCATAATCAGTCCTGTGTTAGCATTACTGTAGGCACTTTGCAGAAAGGCTGATACAAGTAAAATCTATCGAGGATCAGTACCTGTTGACGTGATGCGGAAGTTTCGAATGAGGTGTTAATCCACGTGTCACCTTCGTAGCTTGACCGTGGTTTAAAATTACGAGATTGGTCGCCAGGAGATCTCGTATCCTCCACTTGAAATAAATACTGTTCCATCAGCTTTACAGTGTCACCCCGAAGCAAAACTTCTACAACCACCCAAACAGCTTGGGTGGTAGCCAAGTGATCCTGATCATGAGTTTTAGTCCTAGCGCCACTGAATATCCGCCGTGTCGAGGGGCTGATGCTCGTTAAATCGGTGGTGGCTCAAAGTCCCTCCATTGGCGTGATGTGAAAGCTCGGTGTCTGCTCGGGGGTCATTTACTTAACCTTCGTTTGAGATTCATTCCAACAGCTGCTTCCTTAAAAAGATAGTATAACACTGTTCCCAATCCCATGTGCACCTCTAAATGTTGCGGCGTATTTTCATCTGACATCGCCCCGACAACCAATGGCCGTGAGAAAAACACCACTTCCCCCAAGCGCCCACCACTTCCCGAAATGCGAGATGCAAGAGAAGACCTCGACAGAGACAGTTCGTTTGAAACAGCAAGCTGAACGGTTGTGCTGACCTTCTCCTTCATAAATAACATATTCTGAAGAAGAATTGAAATAATCAATAGTATTTCTATTTAAATGTAAATATCGATTTAATAGCTGTGGACGTAAATGAACCAATCATTTAATTTCTTAACTCTCAATCTACCGTTCATTTTCCCACAGTACATTTGGTCAAAACAGCTGTGCAAGTCGGTCAACATTTTTGGAAGCCGGCAGGAAAAGTGTAAGGTTTTATCTTTTTCATAAAGAACACTTCTCGCAAAACATCGAGAAAATCTTCGGATAAAATGGCATAATAATAGCTGTGCATTCTGCACCAATTCTTTACGGTCACCACGTGACTTCTCATTCACGTGGGGTCTATAGAATCCTATTTCCAGAATTCATAGAAACTTGTTCATACATTGGACTAATCCACCACTTCCAAGTCCCTTGCAGTTAAGAAGTGGCCGTGATAGCCTAGTGGTAAAGGTAACGGACTCGTGGCTGGCGTTCACGAGCTCGAGCCCGGTAAAACTTAAGACCCGCTTTGTAGGGGAGTGATGTACGTTAAATCTGTCGAGAACTCAAACGTCCTCCCGTTGGTGTGGTGTGGTAGTTAGGAGAGGAGGTGCCAGCTCAGGTGTCATCCTCATCACTTGACCATGGCTCAAAATGAGGAGGTCCGTCGCCCAAAGGTCTCGTGTAGCTGAACAGTGCGCCGTTAATATTCACTCACTTGCATTCAAGAAACGAGCGACATTGCGTATTTTACCATCAACGGGATTTTCAATTTTGCAAAACATTTTAAACACTCTCAAGCAAACGTTAACGCAAGGGCACTTGGTGCGCATGCTCGGATGGATTGATTCACTGTCTGTTAAAGTCGTACTTTGAAACTACACGAGGGCTATTGAAGACGGAAATTTGAATCATGGTCAAGTGACGAGGACGACACTTTAACTCGGCAGATTTCATGACACGAAAAGTTTTCTGTGGCACCACAACACAAGCCCATGTCTCGACAAGAGCAGCATCGGTCGTGACAATGACCCCTCGACCATCTTGGAAGACCCTATTTTTAAAGAGGTCCTAACTTTAAAAAAAATACTCCTCGCTCTTGGGAAAAAAAGTATTAAGACAATCCCCCTTTTCTTGAACATTGAGATACTTACATTTAGAAAAGTTCTTTCACATCTACCCCAGCTACATCTTGAATCGCACATTTAAATCCAATGAAAGATTTGTTTAATGTACTAGAGATATTCAATGAAAGTAAATAATTCAACTCTGATATTTATTGCGCTCCAACTATTAGAACTAGTCCTATGTTTGTTCGGATACATTTTAAATACCTTTATGAATTTTTTTATAAGACCATTTATCTTAGTAAATTTCAACGTGGGCCCCCTCAGCGAATGTCTGTAAGCAGTATTCCAGTTCCTGCCAAGTGTTCTTTCACTTGTCTTCTGTTACACTGCCTGTTTCTTTCAACATTTCAAACCATCGCTTTATTGATTTTATATATCAGCGTCCATAACCATGTCGAAATTTAATGTGAACATAACTGAGCAACTTCGTTTCGCGAAACCAAAGCTCTTGAATCGACGCCATTTCAGCCGCAAATCTTTACAAATGTTTCCCTGAGACTTGCTTGAAGGAGCACACACAAAAAAACTACTCAAACTGACCTATCCAATGAGACAAAGGAGAGAGAGTTGCATTGTTACACTAAAGGGTTATTTTACAATGAATTTTTAAAATCTGATCAAGAATTTTGGTTCTCCCTGAATAAGCATTGTATATATTGTGCTTACATTAATATGAGCAACTCTCAGAATATTTGAATGTCTTCTTAATTTCCTCATAATAAGGATAAAAATCAAAATGTTCTTATTTTTATTTTTTCAAAGAATTTCAGGGCCCCATAATGAAACAACTACTTTTAAAAATTTGATTCTCACTGCTTTGCAGAAGTGCATGGGAGGTCAACAATTTGCAACTTTTCACGTAATTCGAAGAAATTACATTTACCCGGGCCGCAATTAAGCTACTCTATTCTTGTTTTCTAAAATTGCGGTAAACAGTGATTCGAACCCCCCCCCCCCTTACTTTTCCAGAAGTCAAATCATTTAAGGAAGGGATCAACAGGTGAATCGGAGTTTTTTTCTGCAAAAAGATAACATTTTTGCAACTCCACCCCTCATTAAAAAAAATAATAATAACGTTTTCTCTCTTTTCTACGGAAACAACAAAAGCCAAAAATTGCTAGTAATCGTAATTACCTTCCCCCACCCCCTTTTTTTAAAGGGGGTGGAGATAAATCTATGTTCGGTAAAGATTGGGATAGCGGAAAGAGGGGGAGGGGAGAGATAGAAAATTCTTTTAATGTTTGCCTCCCAATGACTCTTTCACCATTTAAGTAAACGGGCACTTGCAACAGAGAGAGGATGTGGGTTTCAAAGGGGGGGGGAGGTCGAATCACGTTTATTTCCAGGAGGATTGGTAACTCACTCTTAAAACAAACCTCAGGGCAAAGGTACGGGGTGTTCCCCAAATTGCAGAAAAATATTTTAGGTCGTAATGGCGTGAGGGCATAATTCTATTTATTTATAATGTTACGGTTAAAGCTCGAAAGCCGTTAATGCGTGCAGATTACCTAGCAAATCTACGGATGAACTGATTCGCTCCATTCAAGTGCGGAATCGAAAGTTTTGGGCACATTAAGCACTTCAGTGGTTTCCGTACCGTTAAAGCTCAAAAGTTTTTTTTTTCTTTCGGTTAGAGATTTTGATTGAATGTTAATTTCTCCCCAGAGTAAACGCATAGAAAACGAATGAATGCATTCAATAAAAGGCTCCCTGAATTAACTTATAATAAATTGAATGACGACGAACAGCATCTTCTAAGTATAAATGAAATGTTCCAATATTACACAGTATAGCTGTACATACCAATGAGCCACTAATCTTTAGACTGCATTAATAAGTAAGCATGCTTCGATCGCAAACTCATTTTTTTAACTGTGATATGTTAAACCGTTTGATTCCTTGTTCTTCAACTGACTCATCGCATTCATCTGATTTTCTAGGTATAAAAAATGGATTTCATTAAAGCGTATAGAAACGTTCTGTTGATTTTCACTTTAACGAGTGGGGCATACCATGTGCAGATGACATAATTTAAGAAATGAAATACTCTTCCGCACTTGAATGGAGTTAATGTACAGGTTTACCTTGCTCATCTGCAGATCAGTTGATTTGTGCAGTTTAGCGCTAACTTGTACACATATCGTTGCTCTAACGAATTAAAATTAAAATGAAAACATATCTTATATATTTCACGCATATATTATCTATAGACTTTATCCCTAGAGGGAAAAAAGTAAGAAAGTTGCATTGCTAGGGCTTACAGGTTGTTATTTTCATTTGTAAATACAAATGTAGAATATTTCGACATAAAGAAATTGTGAAGCTGAGTAGTAGAGCTGTTTGGGGAAATATAACCAATTGGTTGGTTGCTTGTTACATTTCGAAGTTACCTGAGGGCTACTCATGGCAGGTGTAGGAGTGGAAGGGTCCATCACCACCTGCTAAGGGGGGATGGTAGTAGATATAAAATGCCGGTTCTGGGACAAGTGGAGCGTGGAGCCTCCATAGACTTAACATGGGGCCGGTTCTGGGACAAGTGGAGCGTGGAGCGCGGCTGACGCCTGGGGGCAGAAGAGATAAGGAAAGGGTGACAATGGGGGGTATCCTTACCTGAAAACATTCTGCGCATGCGTTATGAAAATTTGAAATGTTGGGAATTCATTGAATAGACTGTTTATTTTTCAATTAATAATTTTTAAAATAAGATTTCAATAATATTTTCTATTTTACTTTAGTGCAAACAATAATGACAAAAAATAAACATTTTTTTATGAGAAGATGAATCATTCCAATCCTTTCTCGTATTAGTAAGGGGTCTTCTCTATCAGTATGATTGGTTTGAGAACACGAATATGTTTTTAATGATAGGCGATTCGTATTTTTACTTAATGAAATGAATTAATTAGTTAAAATGAATATACTGTTCAACTTGATCGTAGGATTCGATGCAAATTTTAGTCTTGATGAAGGGAGACAAAACTTGTTTTGAAAAATAAAACTTAATGTCAGTCAGAGCTATTTTCGTTTCAATAAATGTTTTCGTTACTTCAAAACTAATTTTTTTTTTTTTTTTTAGAAAAAGTACATTTAAGAGTGGTGCCTTCTATGATTGATTTTAATTTCTATGTGTAAAATTAGACTTATTTTTAAGTTGAGTTTCGAACCCCAAAAGTCTTCGTTGATGAATGTTAGAAGGTACGATCCTAACAACTCACCTACGAAAACCTGTTACCATACATTTAGTTTACTCACATATTATCAAACTTTAAGCGAAAATACTTAGAATAAAGTTGAATTGTAAGATTCCTATGGCTAAAAATTTAATATCCTTCTAAACTATTTAAAGCTATGAATTTCTTCATTTTATACGTCATGTAATAATTTCGAGGATATATATAAAATACATGTTTTTACTTGCCAAGGTCATGATAGAATTATCCAGAAGTGGTAATCTATCTTATCTTAGAGGGAAAGGAATGTGTAAACAACTTTTGTGCACGGATATCGATAACATGGTCATGGCGACCGTGTTCTTCCTATTGACAATGGATGCAGGTTCTCTTTTTTTTCACCCTAACGGGCAGTCTGGTGGCGACGCTTGCCCGAGGTTAAACAATAAACAATGACCCCATGCACTTCTCACTTAACATCTGGTTGAAACCATAAAACTTAGTGTGAATGGAAGACGTCACAGCGTGCTATACTTTCTTGTTTGTTATCATTCCTTCTCGGAGACAGAAAGTCCCAAACAACATTCTTCTTGGAATCTTATTAGTATATGAAATCTACTTCCCCCACATGCATACGTAGATATAAGATAAGCGTCGATTTTCTATTGGTCCACGTTTATTGCTTTGTACTATATATTATAGATTTTTCCATTTCTCGTTACTTTACTAGCTGATGCCTTAAAATGCAGTCTGTTGAAGAATTTTTCGAAAATTCTGATTTTCCTCTTAATACCCAAATTTTTGCAACAAGTGACTTTGGAGATTTAACATCATCTCAATTAGATTCTCCGTTCGAAGATGATGCCGCTGAAGATAAAATATTTTCTTGTTCTGATTGTAATAAGTTTTTTTAAACATAAGAAGAACTTTAAAAGACACAAAAAGAATGTGCATGGAACTGATGAAAACAGATGCAACCATTGCAATAAAAACTTTGCCAGATCCGATAGCCTTAAACGTCATCTAAAGTTGCATGAAGTATCTAGAGCGAAGATCTTAGAAAACAAACGAAAAAGACTGAATTCTTCTCCTCAACCTGGACCATCGGGATATCAAACTCCTGCTGCTAAAGACAGGAGAGATAACACCAAAAGTCGTACTTGCTTGAATACGTTTGAAACATATACCATTTCAACCGATTTGAACTTTATAAAAGAATTTAAATGGCTTCCTCCAGAATTCTAAAGAAGAAGTTGTAAGAATAGTTGAAAATAAATCCAAGGAAAAGAAAGGTATCAAGTGGTACGTTTGCGCCAAGGTTCGTTTTGTTAGAAAAACAGCAGAAACCGAAGAAGAAAAATGTGAATCGCATTTTCGATCAATTTGTGAAATAAGTCTCCTAAATGAATCACCTGAAAAAAAAAGTAACAGAAGCTTTTTTAAAAATATTATCATCATGTGAAGAATTCGAGGGAAGAGGAAGTGGATGGATTTTAGATGAAATTCTACATTTGGAAGTAAAAACGTGTGCCTATCAACCATTAGCACCCTCTTCATACATACCCTTACCAAAAACGATAACGAAGAAAAAAGCTGTGATAAATATAAAAAACAGCGATGAAAAATGTTTTTTATGGTGCGTTTTAGCTGCTCTTCATCCAGTGAACATTCATGCCGAACGAATTAGTAATTACCTTTCTTTCGAAAAAGAAATTAATTGTAAGGGTATTGATTTTCCTACACCCATATCTCAAATAGATAAATTTGAACGAAATAATAACATATCAATAAATGTTTTTGGCTTTGAAAGAGAAATATTTCCTCTAAGAATTACTACGTCAACAAGAAGAAACAAACATATAAACTTATTACTAATATCTCAAGGAATCAAGAAACATTATACTTTAATAACTAATATGAGCAGCTTACTAAATCATTTAACAAGTCATGAACATAAAGTGTTTTTTTGCGATTATTATCTTCTTCGATTTAACAATGAAGAATTATTGAATCAACATCAAGAAGACTGTCGAAATCATAATGTACAAAAAATAAAAATGCCGACACAAGAGGAAAAATGGCTGGAATTTAGCAATCATAAATTCAAACTACCCGTGCCATATGTGATATACGCCGACCTGGAATGTATCCTAGAAAAGATCAATTCTTGTGAACAAGACCCTAAAATTTCCTCAACTGAATCCATAGCGAAGCATGTTCCATGTGGTTTTGCATATGTTATTGTAGGACCAGATGGAACGATGGTCAAACCTCCTACAGTTTTTAGAGGAAAAATGCCATAGATCAATTTCTTACAAAACTCTTAGATGAAGAAAAATCAATTCTTGATATCTTGCGTTTTGTCAAGCCTATGGTCTTTTCTATGACGGATGAAGAAAATTTTAAATCTTCTACACTCTGCAGCATCTGTGGAAATCCTCTCAATGGAGATGCTGTAAGGGACCACGATCATCTAACTGGAGCTTACAGAGGAGCAGCACACAATAGGTGCAATTTGAATTTTAAATTAGCAACTTACATTCCTGTCGTAATTCACAATTTGCGAAATTATGATGGACACTTTTTAATTCAAGGAATAGGTAAATTTAAAGAAAAGAGAATTCAATGCATTCCCGAAAATAGTGAAAAGTTTATTTCTTTTACTCTGAGCTCATTACGTTTTATTGACTCTTTTCAATTTTTAAACACTTCTCTAGAGAAACTTGCTCAAAACTTAAAACCTTGTCAATTTCATCTTTGCAATAAATATTTCGCAAGTAATGCACAATTTATTACTAGAAAAGGTTGCTATCCATATGAATATTTTGATTCCTTTTCTAAATTTTATGAGACGCAGCTCCCTCCTCAATCAGCTTTTTTCAACAGTTTAACAAATGAAAATGTATCCAGAGAAGACTACGAATATGCTCACGATATATGGAATATATTTCAAATGCATACATTAGGTGATTATCATGATTTGTATGTAACCGTAGACGTATTACTACTTTCAGACATATTTGAAAACTTTAGAACTCTATGCCAGAATTACTACAAAATTGATCCATGTCATACATATACGGCTCCTGGTTTGGCATGGCAAGCATGTCTCAAAATGACAAAAGTACGATTGGAGCTTTTAACTGATATAGACATGCACTTATTCATCGAAAAAGGAATTCGCGGAGGTGTTGCGATGATTAGTCATCGCTACGCTAAGGCTAACAATGCGTATTTATCAAACTATGATTCAAGCTTACCTAGTAGTTATATTATATATTTAGACGCAAACAATCTATATGGTTGGGCAATGTCGCAACATTTACCTACACACGACTTCTCCTGGACTGATGAAGATGTTAATTTTATGAATGTACCAGACGATTCGGAAATAGGCTATATATTTGAAGTTGACTTAGAATATCCAGATGAATTGCATGATTTGCATAACTGCTATCCATTAGCTCCAGAAAAAATTGAAGTAAGTGTTTCTGAATGTTCCCCTATACTAAAAATATTGCTAAAGAATTCAGTATTTTAAAATCGAAATCTGTAGAAAAATTGGTTCCTAACTTAAAAATAAAACTAAATAAGTTCTTCATTATAGAAATTTGAAGTTATATGTACAATTAGGTTTAAAGGTTAAAAATATACATAAAATTCTAAAATTCAAACAAAGTCCTTGGTTAAAAAATTATATTGATTTTAATTCTGAACATCGAAAACGAGCAAATAACAATTTGGAAAAAGATCTCTTTAAACTTTTAAACAATGCCGTGTTTGGAAAAACAATGGAAAATTTACGCAATAGAGTTAAGATTGATTTAGTGAATAGTGAGAAAAGAGCTAAGAAATTAATAGCATCTCCAGCATTTTATGCTTATAAAATAATTAATAACGACCTTGTATCTATTCAAAGAAAACTTACTTCTCTTTTATTGAACAGACCCATATATGTTGGTTTTTCAATTTTAGATATTTCTAAAATTTTAATGTACAATTTTCATTATAATTATGTCAAAAAATGTATGAAAATCGTGCCAAATTATTATTTACAGATACAGATTCTCTGTGTTATATTATTTCAACTTCAGATATATATAAAGATATGTTTCATAATTCCATTGAATTTGATACAGCTAACTATCCTCCAAATCATTTTCTTTATAATCCCTTAAATAATAAAGTTCTCGGAAAAATGAAAGATGAGTTAAATGGGATGGTAGCAACTGAATTCGTAGGTCTCAAAGCAAAAATGTACAGCATAAAAACATTAACTTTAGAAAAAAATACAGCAAAAGGGGTACATAGATCTATTTTAAAAGTAAAATTTCTCATGAAGACTATAAAAATTGCCTCATAAATAAGTATAGAAGTCGTGAAGAGTTTAAATCCATTAACAGTTCTATACATCAAATACATTCTGTAAAAAGTAAAAAATTTCACTTTGCCCCTTCGATGATAAAAGATATATTCTTGAAGATGGTATTACAACTTTGGCTTTCGGTAACTGTCATATAAATGAAAGCTAATATTTTACATAAATGAGAATTTAATTATATAGTTTCGCGTATATATATATATTGATTTTTCTGTATATATCTTATTCTTTCATGTTTGTGAACGTATTTTTTTTTCATTTTATACATTGTCGACCGTATTTATTATTTATATTGAATGATGTTGTTTATTTCAATGCTTCTCATGTAATGCATTTTGAAAATGTAAGATTAAATTTAATTTTCTGTTAGAACATTGTATTTTTGCTTATTTCAATATTCTTGTATAATGCTTTTTTTTTTTTTTTAAAATTTTAAATATAAGATTAAATTAAGTTTTCCGTTACCATATTGTTCTATGAAAAGAAAGTTACATTATTTATTTGTATGTTAGAAATTAAGAGAAAGACATTCCATTATATATATATATATATATATATATATATATATATATATATATATATATATATTTGGTAGTTAAAATTTATTGAGATAAGTTTAAAAACTATAAATTAATGTTTGTTACTTGAGTATTCTCATTTACAATGGAGTTTCCAAACCTTAAACATCCATTTTCTATGATGATCTGCGGACCTTCTAATTCTGGTAAAACTTTCTTTGTTAGACGAATATTAGAAACAAAATTAATCAAACCTTTTCCTCCCAAAATTATTTGGTGTTATGGAATTTATCAAAAACTGTTTGAGAAGATGTCTGACATAGAATTTCATGAAGGCATACCTTCTGGTGTAGAAAACATTACTAATGCTCTCATAATAATAGACGATTTAATGAATGAAGTAGGAGATGACAAAAAACTTTCAAACTTGTTCACGAAAGGAAGCCACCATAGAGATATTTCCGTAATATTTATTCTACAAAATATTTTTTGCAAGGGAAAACAAATTAGAATATTTCTTTAAATACTTCTTACCTATGTTGTTTTAAAAATGTTAGAGACAAGCAACAGATCTCTTGTCTAGCAAGACAAATGTATCCATCTCAGTCGAAATTTCTTTTAGAAAGTTATGACGATGCTACAAAAGTGCCATATGGTTATTTATTTATTGACCTGAAGCCTGAAACGAATGAGAGACTGCGCATACGTACGAGTATATTTCCAGGGGATAAAAACATAGTATATGTTCCTCGGTAATAATTGTTTTTAAAATACAAACGAAAAATTAATTTATACTTTTTACTCATATGAAATTTTATTTTACTATCGAATATAGTATTTAAAGTTTGAAATAGTGTAACATAAAACATTTGCATTAAATATGTCGGTAAAACAACACGTAGCGTATTTAAAGCTCTTGGCAAAAAGCAAAAACAAGAGAAAACTATTACAAAAATGTCCTAATTCTCTAATAAAGGCAGTATGCGAATGTGCGTTAAATACTTTAAAAGGGAATGTTCCATTAACAAAGCATCATAAAAGAAGGTTAGCTCCTTTTAAGCAGGTTATACGTAAGTTAGGAGATAAATCTGTCCCTTTGTATAAAAAGAGGAAAGTTCTAATACAAAAAGGAGAAGGATTTTTAAGTTTTCTGATTCCTGCTGCTGTTTCAGTTATATCATCCCTCATTCATGGAACACAGTAAGAAATTCGTTTTACTGCCAGAAGAAAGACTTCAAAATTTCGTTTCAGAACAACTATCAGAATTAGATGAGAAAATGCAATCTATTCTTCGAAACAAAAACATGAATGATTCTGAAAAGGTTACTTTATACTTACAAATTCTTCGAAAATATGTAAACTTTCCCTTTCCCAAAGAAATCAATGAAGACATGCAAGAACCACAGATGGAATTTAAAAATTCTAATGCAGAAGATCTGAAAAGTGTTATTCTAAATGAAGATTCTAAGGAGGCCCTCGGATTTATAAAGCAAGAAACCAGCGCAGAGAATATTGAACAAGAAATAGAAAAATCAGCACCAAAGAAATATAAAACTATTATTAAGAAAATCATTATTTTTATACAGAAGCATCGAGAAGAAATATATTGGACACCTGACAAAGAGTTAATAGTGGATGGGAAAATTATACGAAATACTAATGCTGTACATTTGATTACCTACCTAGTGAGAGACAGAAAAATAAAACCTTTTAGGTTTGAATCATTTGATGAATTTTTAAAAAGAAAAAATTTCCCATCAAATTTTGTTAAGAATAAATATCTTAAAACAAAAACATTGTATGCAAAACCTTTGTCATGGATTGATTATTAAGTGTAGCTCGTGTTTTCTTCAATAAATCTTTTTTTAAAATGCATTTTGATCTGTCTTTTTTTGTTTGTTTCTTACACTAAAATATATTAATATAATTGAAAAATGATAAAAAAAAAAGTTGAAAAATATTTTGAAAAAGTTGAAAAATATTTTTAAATGTTGAAAACATTGAAAAAAGTTAGAGTATTGTTGATGGACTTGAATATTTAGGTTAAGAGCAATACTGATACAATTTCTTTTTCATATTAATCTTAAAATAATAATAATAACTTTATAAATTTAAATATATGGGAAATTTATAAGAAATTCAAAGCAAAATCATATTCATCTTATAATAATAACACAAACACAAAATATAAAAACAATATTGTATTTATTCACCATCTAAAATTTATTCTTACATTATATCTTTTCTTAAAATATTGATACAATCTGAAATCATTCTGTTTGCTACGAACAAATTCATATAAAATATAATTCATCGAAAAGCCTTTACTGATTTTCAACGAAAAAAATATACAATAATGACCACAGAAGTTCGATGTAAGACTTTGAAGGGATTTTTTATTCCACTTTATATTTTTAAACTTTCTTGTATAGCTCGAAATAAAATCTCCATAAGCTGTGTTGAATAGTAAAAGCCGTTAGGTAGCGCTGTTGCAGTGAGACACTTCTATTTAGAAGTAGTCTTGTGGCAACAGTCAGTGCATGTATCCTTCTTAAGATGAAAACACTCGTTTTTAGTGAAACATTCTATTGTGAAGTATTCTTGTGAAAAAATGCTAATACATGTGAACTACGTACATTATTACATGTGAACTATTCTAATCATAGTGAAATGTTCTTCAGCATTGAAATATATCCAATTATATCAAATTGAACTTGGACTTATCATTGAATCAATTTTCTTTCAACAGACAGCAATTCGAAACCGAAACCTTTTAGTCTTAGACCACAATTGTTTACAGTCCGCTAAATTCGTCGCTATTGCTAACATACAAGCTGTTTGGGGAAATCCATAAGAATCAAAAAATTCTATTGTGTTTTCGTCTCGAATGTGCATCGCTAGCCAGTGAGATCCTTCTTGATCTTGTGTGTCTGTATTTACGATCACAGTACTTCTTCTTCTAATTAAAGGTAACTTGTCTGAAGGAAATACTCCAATAAAATATTTTGAAGCATCTTTATCATCAGACAAAATTCAATGAATTTGTGAAGCATACATTAATTTTCGAATTTAAAGAGTACGTTCCTTGTTTTGTTTATCTCGATTAAGGATTCAAATTCAGCAAAAACGATCAGCGACACTGTTTGCTCCAATGCTTTGTGTGTGTGTGTTAAATTTTAATTCTATTCTTAAGTTACTGTGTCTAATCAGATTGAAATGTTCTCCGTCACACAAGTCAGGGGTTAAATCAAATAAAAATAAGGAATATCGCTTAGCAAATTCATTTATTGATAAATAAAGCCCTTCAGAAATTAAAAACAAGCTCTGGTATGCCCTGATAACATTTTCTTTTTCGAAATCCAATTCTAATGGTTGATGAGGCATAGGTTGACCATCTATGTAGACTCCGATAAAATTCAAATTGTAGTGATTGAATTCAAAAGGTGACTTTTTATAGTTTCCGTTGAATGCATCATTATCTACACAAGCTAAAACTATTCGTTTTGGCATTTGTCCGGAAAACACGTTGTCTTGGATAAAAGAAAAGCTCGATTGAGGTATTGAAAACACTTTACAGTTAACTCTATCTATAGGCTATTTAGCTGTTGTCTTTTCTAAAGCTTTAGCATGAGCAATAAGGACTCCGGGATTAATATGCACTTTCTTAACAAAGATTGAAACGTGATCGAACACTATTTTATAGCCCTCATTTCCCATGAGACAAAATTCTGGCTTACTTCTTATCAGTTTAATTTTCAAATCGACGAGGTTAAGTAAAAGTCCACATGAAGTCGCCCTATCATGTCAACAGTTGCACTTTTTTTGAATAGTGAAGCTCGCTTATTGAATCCTTCGTTTGGCTCCTTATCATCATCATATATATTCATTCAACCCGCTGTATTCTTATAATATATTTCAGAACTAAGTTGAGAAGTTTTGCTGTCATATCCATGATTTAATATAGTTTCCAAAATAGCTCGATAAGGATATGTATTGTTACTAGAAGAAACGTTTCTTCCATTTAAACTTATGTCTACTTGGGAAAATAAAGAATGAAGAAAAAGATTAACAGGTCCTATTTTATCATCATCAGTAAGTACTTTTCCATCGCTTTTTAAAATTTTTGCCTTAACATATAATTGCGTCTGAGACAAAAATCCAGATAATCTTCGCCACTTCCAGAAATTAAGAATTCAACAGGTCCACCATCTGTCACATTTGCAATTGGATGAAACTGAATCTATTGACCTTTTTCTATAACTGTTTGAGTTGGTGGGAGAGTAAATAAAAATTCAATTCGGACTTGGCACATTCAGGAGAATCTTTCAAAAGAAATGCCATTTTATTACGTATCAAAAATATCACGTCCTTTCGCTTTCCTGACTTTAGACGGAATGATGTGTTTTGAGAATCTTTTCTTTCTTTTATACTTTTTACCCTGACCAAGCATATCATCCGCTTTTTTAATGGCTTCTCTAGCTAATTTTCTTCCGGTTTCTTTTGCTCGATGTTTAGCTGCATCTTCTAAATTTTGTCCTTCGAGTAAATCATTAACTATTTGAGTTCCTGTTTTCAAAACATCTTTCCCAACAGATTTGGCTCCTCGAGTTAAGAAGGGCAAAGCAGTACGAAACAGTCTTTTGAACCAACCTCCTATGCAATAACCTTTTTGAAAAGATTGACCCTGATAATAAGAAAGACCATTGCCTGCTTGGTTAACGTAATAATCGTCGTATTGCTTCACACAACACTTATATGGAACAAGCATCTTTATTCTGACAGATCTGATTTTTAAATGAATGTATTTTTTTCTTTTATCTTCTTTTATACTATTTGTCTCATTCGAAAATGTAACACGGCTATCACTCTTCCTCTTTCGAATGGTACTAATTCTCCTAACTATAATCTAAGAACCATTTCGACCGTTTGGAAATGCCGTCGTATGACAGGCACGTAAGGAGGTCTTGTATAATGCGCATTCACCACTTCTCCATCTTTTCCTTCAACTTTTACAATTTTTAAAAGTGGAGCTTGGACATCTCCCACAATTTGAGGTTCTACCAAATCAGAATAAACATATATAAGAGGAAACGAAGCATTAGGATCAGCGATATATGAACTTTCAACTTTGCCTTTGATTTCACCCGGTTCGAAATCAAGGAGTTTAGAAAAACCTTTATGTAAAAAAACTTTAGCGTGCTCTTTTGTCTTGATTTTTACTCTTTTGACTATAGGATGGTAATGAAATTCTATTTTGTTCTTAAAATCTTCTAAATACATCCCATCTAAAATGTCAGGTATAGTCTCATAAAATCCTTGAGGAATTCTTCTAGCAATCGACTTTCCATCACCGAGGTCAAAACCAAATAAATTGTTGTCTTCTCTTATATTATACCATGTATGAGGATAAATAAAATCAACTAATCCCATTTCCCATTCATCATTTAGTGTAATGGGAGTTGGAAGTTGTGTAGTAAAATGAGAAGTTTTATTTCCTGGGAAAAAGTGTTTGGAGCTATCACTTATGAGCGTTATGTAGAAAGACATTTTCGCGACTGATGAATAAGTAGATTTTGATTTCTTTTTATAGATGCTTCAAGTCTTGTACCCATGTATTAAATTTTTCTGGATATCCCAAAAATTTTACAAAATATTCCTTTTTTACCATTCTTTTCTCGTGTTTTCAAAATTTTTTCAATAGGATAGTAACCAGAATGCGTTACTTTTTGAAGTTCTTGTTCATAAAAAGTACCCCGAATCACTTCTCCAGCTAAATCTTTTAGTTTATAAACAATTGGATTCCTTCTAATAATATCATGAATGGTGAATATTTCTCTGGTCCAATTCTGCTCGTATCCTTTTTCAAATAATAATTTTTCCTTACTAATTCGAACTGTATCATTAAGTCGATAATTTGGCTTATTCACCTTTTTTATTATTCTGCTTACCATATAAATTTTCCCATACCTGGCTTTGATTAGTCTCAGTTACAGATGCTGGTGTCATTTGTATGCTACGATGCCAAGTATTATTGTAGCTGTATACTAATTTATCTACGACACCAATGTATCGTTTCGTATTCTTCTCTGTAAAAAATTTCCACATTTTTGTCTTTAACGTTCTATTGAATCGTTCAACAATAGAGGCTTTCGTGTTATTACTTGTCATGAAAAATCCTATTTTCTTCTTTTGAGATAATTCTGAAAAAGTTTGTTCGTAAATTCTTTACCAGCGTCAGTTTGAAGTTTAAGAGGGACGCGTTCAGAAAATATTTGTTCAAAAGCCGATACTACTGTTTTCGCATTCTTATCATGTAATGGAATAGCCCAAGCATACTTCGATAAAACACATATGCAAGTAAGTAAATATCTATACCCGTCGTTAAACTTAGAAAGAGACTGCATATCGACTAAATCGGCTTGATATTGTTGATTCATTCGACTTACCAACACTCTATTTTTCTTAAATTTCTTTTAATAGGTTTATGTAAAGTATATGAATCTTTTGCACTTAACCACTTTTTAATATCTTTTCTAGAAAATTTTCCACCCGTAGCTTTAAATAAAGCTTCGACACCACCAAAGCTACCCGGATGTTCAGGCTCTTGATAAACTTTTTTAAGATCCATTCTTAACTTTAAAAAAAATGTGTGTTATTTGACTAACATCACATGAATGAATAATGTAATAGCAAACTAAACGAAGTATTTATAGCATTCAATTTATAAGAACAACAACTCTTCTAAAAAGAGTTTAAATAGTATATAATAAAGAGGAAACACATACTCACATATAAATACGAAGTAAAGAGTAAATAACAATAACAGAGACATATACAAATAAATATTTTTTATTTAATACTAACGATTAGGATCAGATGCAATATACATTTTCTTAGCGTTATCAAAAATAGAAAGCATATCCCACTTATTTACAAATATTGGATTTAGATAATTTAACAATTGAATATTTCGTTGGATAAAATCCTTGATAAGTTGCTCGAAATCAATAGTGAACAAAGCTAAACCACCATAAAGTCGTATACGGGTTTCATAATCCATTGTTATACATTCATGTCCAAGTTGATTACCATATTGTTGAACACACCCGTAGCATTCGAACACATCTGCGATGGAGTTTCCCAAGTAATCACACAAAAGTTCAATCAATGAAGTTGTCAACACCAATTCAACTTCTGAAGCGTCTGTATTCACTACAGCACTTGGCATAATTTTCGAGGCTTCACTCAGTAACAAATTGCGAAGCATACGGTCAAATGTTAACCACATGACACTTTCTGTGATGATCTTATGAATTCGTTGTAATTCCAACCAGTTATTTTCGCTTAGAACACACGTCCCCGGTACAAACTTCTTTGAATAATCTTTTTTCTGGAAATAGCGCTGGAAGATGATATTTGGAATGTTCTCAATAAAAACGGTCGATATCATCAAAGAGTCTTTTATGAGGATAGTTTCTTCAACAGAAGATGATGTATTGATTTGCTCGATTTGATTAACAAATGATTGCCACTGCATAGGCGAGAAACACACACCTCTTTTAGTTGGAAACAGTCGATTATTCCCATCTCTTTTATAGAGACGTAGATGAACTTGTACCATGCTAACAAAATATGTCACTGCAGCGTAAACGTCCTGTCCTAAGTGGAAATGATGTGGAGGAATAGTATCCTCAGAGAAAGAAGAATCTGACTTGGTATCTTCACTAAAACATACTCGCTTATTAGAACCATTATTGGAATTAAACGTTCGCTTCATGTTTCTAATTCTACACGTGTATAATTCTGATTACAACAATAATAAAATTTGAACTACAGTCTGAGAGAGAGAAAGAGCTAGAAATGTCTTTAAACCAAATACATTCCAAATCCATGATTAGAACTGTACTCTCATGTTGAACTGTGATTGGTTTGTAAGAATATTATCATAAAAACTTAAAGAAGCTTATTGGTGGAATAGAATAATGTATTCTTACGCGTGCGTAGTGTTACATTGTCTGTTATTTGGTCATGTTATCCATGTACCAACATGTTCAAAGGTTGTTTACACATTCCTTTCCCTCTAAGATAAGATAGATTACCACTTCTGGATAATTCTATCATGACCTTGGCAAGTAAAAACATGTATTTTATATATATCCTCGAAATTATTACATGACGTATAAAATGAAGAAATTCATAGCTTTAAATAGTTTAGAAGGATATTAAATTTTTAGCCATAGGAATCTTACAATTCAACTTTATTCTAAGTATTTTCGCTTAAAGTTTGATAATATGTGAGTAAACTAAATGTATGGTAACAGGTTTTCGTAGGTGAGTTGTTAGGATCGTACCTTCTAACATTCATCAACGAAGACTTTTGGGGTTCGAAACTCAACTTAAAAATAAGTGTAATTTTACACATAGAAATTAAAATCAATCATAGATGGCTCCACTCATAAATGTACTTTTTCTAAAAAAAAAAATTAGTTTTGAAGTAACGAAAAACATTTATTGAAACGAAAATAGCTCTGACTGACATTAAGTTTTATTTTTCAAAACAAGTTTTGTCTTCCTTCATCAAGACTAAAATTTGCATCGAATCCTACGATCAAGTTGAACAGTACATTCATTTTAACTAATTAATTCATTTCATTAAGTAAAAATACGAATTGCCTATCATTAAAAACATATTCGTGTTCTCAAACCAATCATACTGATAGAGAAGACCCCTTACTAATACAAGAAAGGATTGGAATGATTCATCTTCTCATAAAAAAATGTTTATTTTTTGTCATTATTGTTTGCACTAAAGTAAAATAGAAAATATTATTGAAATCTTATTTTAAAAATTATATATTAATTGAAAAATAAACAGTCTATTCAATGAATTCCCAACATTTCAAATTTTCATAACGCATGCGCAGAATGTTTTTCAGGTAAGGAGACCCCCCATTGTCACCCTTTCCTTATCTCTTCTGTCCCCAGGCGTCAGCCGCGCTCCACGCTCCACTTGTCCCAGAACCGGCCCCATGTTAAGTCTATGGAGGCTCCACGCTCCACTTGTCCCAGAACCGGCATTTTATATCTACTGATGGTCAGTTTTCCTCCCTTTGGGATAGAATCGAAGTGTCCAACGCCACCTACTCAAGGGAGCGCCAGATGAAAAAGGGGATGAATAGCCCCTTCCATCTTTGGGGGTTAGAAAAGAAGGCATTTTGTCTTTGGGTACGAAGGAGTCAAGTCATGTACCGAATGTTATTAGTTAAATTGAGTGTTTGTCTTTAAAGGTTTTTTCTTTAAAATAAACCTTAATACTTAAAATTTAGACCTCATGGTTTTAATTTGTTTCCGTGCCTATTGATTAGAATCAAACTTTAGCGCAGGCATGTCATGAGTTTGAGCCCAGTACCACTAAAGACCCACCGTGTAGGGGAATGATGCACGTTAAATCTGTCGAGAGCTCAAACGTCCTCCCGTTGGTGTGGTGTGGTAGTTAGGAGAAGGAGGTGCCAGCTCAGGTGTCGTCCTCGTCACTTGACCACGGTTCAAAATTACGTGGTCCGTCGACAAAAGCCATCGTGTAGCTGAACAGTGCAACGTTAATATTCACTCACTCACCTGAGGGCTGTAGGTGACAGAAAATTTGAGCCCCAGTCATGTGCCGGCACTTTTCAATGACAGATTTAACGTAAATATGCCCTTTAGGGGCATCCAAACCTGACCAACCTGTTTTGAAGTGACCTATTCGAGAGAAATATCATGGAATTGTATTAAAAATAAATATATCCTCAGTAATGAAGCCGAATTATTTTAAGCATTCTGTTGAAATACTGCTTCGAGACAGATATGTTCATGGCCTCTGTTCAGTGTTGAACAAATAATTCTTGTAACGCCCACAACAACAAGTAAATATTTGTCGCGAGAGGGCGCTAGTGTGTGTAGACCAGTGTATGTGTAAACAGAGTAAGAACAAGAGCGTATGGAGAACGCTCTAATAAAATTCCTTTTATCTTAGTCTCGCCATTTAATGTGTGGTGTAATCTTTTAGAGATTTTAAAATAATGTGTAATCAATCGGTGCAAATTAAACATGGTCCGTCAGAGCCTGAAATGCCGAGACTGTAGATAAGGAACTGTAGTGTGATCACAATGAAAAGAAAGGAAGCGTCCTTTTAGTGGAGAGAAAATTGTCACTTGGTGAGAGGCCAGTCTTCAATTTTCTTATTTTGTGTTTTGAGAATAATTATTTTGTGGTTTATAAGTGGTTAAAATAACTTTAAATTATGATTGAGATAGATATTTGTGATTTATATGTATTTCATTTGTGGTTGAGTTAACTTTAATTTGTGTTTTGAGATAGTTATTGTGATTTATATGTGTCTCATGTGTGGTTAAGATAACTTTAATTTGAGGTTGAGTTAACTTTGATTTGTGGCTTAGATAATTAAATTGTGATTTATTTGTCTTCATTGGTATTTGAGATAGCTTTACTTTGTGAAAATGAGTATAGGTAAATTTAAAAAAGATGAATTGAGGTGTATTGCGGAAGAATTAAAATTAGTTGTCCCAGACAACGCTAAAGTTCTAGATTTAAGAGAATTAATACAGGAGAGTGAGATTTATAAAAATTATAAGGAAACGGATCAAGCTATTGTTGATCGTGTATTGGAGGAGATAAACGTAGAAGAAATGAAAACGAAAATAGACTAGAAATTGAAAAAATTAAACTGTCACAGTTAGAGAAGGAGTTAGAAATAGCAAAATTACATAATCAATCGGGCAGAAGTTTACCTTTACAAAATGAAAATCAATTAATTACAACCGAGTGTAATATTGAAAGCTTGATCAAAAATATCAAAACCTTAACAAATCCCTGTACCCCTAAGAGCAGAGTCATTTAATTTATTTTTTCAATCAATAGAGAAAAGGCATTTAAAACTAAAAATGTTCCTGAGAAATTAAAACCCGAAATTCTTTTGAATATTAGGAAAAAAAGCAAATAATTTAGTGATTTATTTTCGAGAAGAAGATTTAAGTGACTATATAATAAATTGAAGGCAATTGTGTTAAAAGAATTTCAACCGACCCCTATGAATGTTTAAATCAATTTAAAAAGGCTCAAAAATTACCTAGAGGGAGTTATGTTCAATTCGCGTCTAGATTAAGTGCGAATTTTAATTACTATTTCCAATTACGGGAGGTCAATGATTTCAAGTCAGCTTGTGAGTTAATAATATCAGATAAGATAATAAGACCGAGAATTAAATGCGCATATTGGCATTAAGCAGGGCGAAATGTGGTTTAAGCCGCAAGAGCTAGCTCGCGAGTGTGATATTTTTATATCATCCAAGGGAAAAATTAGAGAACAGAATTTATTTCCGAAGTTTAAACATAATGAGGCCTATAATCATCGTGGAGCAAAAAATATTTCAAGCGTAAATCTGTCTTCCATTAAAAATGTAAAGTGTTTTTGTTGCAAATCTAAAGAATTCCACCCGCTGTATTCATACCCAAAATTTAAATCTCTCTGCGCTAGTGAAAGAGTGGATTTCGTAAAAGCTAATCATTTTTGTTTCAAGTGCTTTTCCCCTAACTGTAATATCAAAAGCTGCCGTGCGAAAGACTGTTTCTGTAAGAAACCAAATAATCGCTTGATTCACTTTTCGAAACCGGACAAGGAATCTGTCGCCCTCAACCAAACAGTTCTCAACCCGCTGGCAGATGTGTTCGGGGGACCGGAAGAATCATATTGCTTCGTTTCCCCCCAAGGTTAAAATGAAGAAAACAAGTCGTTCGCAGCAACAAGCTATTTAAAGAATAAAACGCGAACCGTTATACTGAGTAGTGTCCAGTGCTACCTTAGAACAAATTTGGTCTTTTACATGAGGTAAGAGCGCTTTTGGACGTAGGGAGTCAATCAAATTTTATTACAAAGGACTGTGCAGATAGATTACAATTAAAAAATGAGAAAATTAATTTGTTAGTATCTTGTTTAAAAATGAGTCAACAATGAGAATAAATCAGGGTATTACGACCTCCATATGTAATGATGATTTAAGTTTCAAAAAAGAGTTAAATTTATTAGTTGTAAAGAAGATAACTGATTTTACTCCCTCTCAAATAATAAATGTTTCATTAAATAAACCAAGTGAAATTAAACTAGCCGATTATAAATTTAGTATTCCTGGTAAAACTGATGTGTTGTTAGGCGCGGAAATATTTTACGAATTACTGAGACCAGGCCAAATTTATTGTGGAGATTCTCGACTACTTTTACAAAATACTGTTTTTGGATATGTAGTTAGCGGAAGTGTAAGGTGAGGGATAATAAGATTCACTGTGGATTAATTAGAGATAGTGATTTAAATACAACATTAAAGTCTTTTAGAGAGTTAAAATTGATTGGTGTCAAAAACAAGAATTGTAATAGTGAGGAGGACGTTAGCTTAGGAGTGTTTAAGCAGAGAATACATTTTAAAAATGATAGATATGAGGTAGAACTCCCGTGGAAAAGAGATAGTGTTGAGTTGAATGATAATTTTAATTTAGAGAAAAGACAACTCGGAAGTCCTATGAGAAAAATGCAAAGTGATAAGGTGTTGTATTCTGAGTATTGTAAGGTTTTCTCTCAGAAATTATTTAGATGATGCAATAATTGAGAAGGTAACAAATCCTTTTGTTTCAACGAGTGACCCAGTGCTTTATTTTCCTCACCAAGTGATAATAAAAAATGAATCTCTCACAACGAAACAACAAATAGCATTTGACGCTAGTGCATGCGAAAGAAGGTTGTTGAAAGAAGAAATGGGATCGGAAAAGTCAGATGAAGAAATGGAGTTACCTCAAGCAACCGAGAGAGTTATTCCTCTCGAAAGTGAACGAGCCAAAATGCTTAGTGTGGGTTCAGATGCTAAGGCACAACCTGTCACTGTTCCGGAAGAAAAGTGTTTACCTAGAGCACTGCCACTGCTAATTTCTGCCGATGAGATGTGTGAAGAAAAAGAGGAAAGATCAGTCGATGTGATAAAGGAGACAGCTAAAGAAGATATTAGTAGGGAGCCATTGAATTTAAATAATGATGAAATTGAAGAAATAAACCACAGAAAGTGTGGTTTATAAGCCGAATTTAAAAGCCTCAAGCAACGTTATATTTGTGCAACATCATTGGAGTAAATATTAGCAAGTTCAGCGAGGAGTAGGAAAACCTACTCGGAAACTGCCTTTTATCCAACGAAGTGTTATAAGAAAGCGACCAACAATGCAAAAAAAGGTTAGACTTAAGTCTAGAATGAGTGACATAGACTCTCCAAAACTTCAAAATAGTGTTTTTAAACGACTAGCCTAACCAAAAGTGACTATTCAGAATGATTTGTGTTATGAGGCAAAATCGTGAACCCCGCGTTGTGGGACGGGAAGAAATGGAGAGAAAAGTTGCAAGGGAGAGACTTCGGTTCTTCCCCGCCGGTGGATGAAACGGTAAGAGGTGAAATCGAATCCGTTCTCAAAAATAACCGGGGCTCCTAAGAGTACATGAGAACTAAAGGAGAGAAACAACGCTGAATGTCCCCTCTTCTACACCGCCAGTTAAAACAGGAACGGAAATGGACATTTAACTTCCCCCTCCCAAGAGAACACTTTTGGGGAGGAACCCAGGCGATAAAGTGATTTTAAGCCTTGTGGATTGGACTTGGACAATACATAGAATGTATCCTTATTATTATATTTTTTTATTAACGTTGTACATGCACATATGTTAACCTTAAAATGTTCATTTAAAGGTGGAGTTTTTATAATTTGCTTAGAAACTGTCTATTATAGAATTGATACACGTATTTAGTGTCTACATGTGTACTCTTAGAATTAATTCAGTAATGCTAACTGTGAAGTTTGATATTCTATAGTAAAATAATTTTGGTTTCTTCACTTGTGTACTACAT
Source organism: Trichonephila clavipes (assembly GCA_019973935.1). Taxonomy (NCBI): domain Eukaryota; kingdom Metazoa; phylum Arthropoda; class Arachnida; order Araneae; family Nephilidae; genus Trichonephila; species Trichonephila clavipes. The sequence continues at coordinate 125,637 of BMAU01018556.1, forward strand.
TAACATAAAGAGTGAGGAAAAGTTAAGTATCTTTCTAAACTACTACTTAATTAGATTTGGAGAATTTCTTTGTATTTAAACAATATTTTCCTTATTATTCAACATTTTTGAGATAACTCTGAGTGATACCTTTTATGTGAATGTGCTGATTTGTATTTACTTATGTGTTTTTTTAGCATAGTGTTTTTAAGGCAAAACCCGTTACTTGTTCGAAAATTATGGATCAATTGCCAGCCGAGAGAAATTCTCAGTTTTTCTTTTAGCAAAGTAGAAATAGATTTTGTGAAATTTCTGGATTAAATATCCTAATTAAAGAAGAGGAGTCTTAAATAAAGTCTATGTGCGCATTTTCGTGTGCATGGTGACAAATGCGTGTCACCTAGTAATAGTTAGATTTATCTAGTAAAGTTTTCATTGCAGCTTTAAAGTGATTTTTTTAGTAGACGAGGAAAATCAAAGCTTGTATTTTCAGACACCGCTACCAATGCTGTTGGCATATAATTAGAGTTAAAAGACGCAGAGAAATTATTAGTGCTAACGAGAGTAATTTGTGTAATTTTTGTATGAAGAACGTGTTGAGTGGGATATTTGACGCTTTGACTCCTGGTCATTTCCTAGTTGGTCGTCCCGTCATAGCCATTACAGAGCCAAGTTTATTTGAAGTGTCTGATAACAGGTTAAAAGTGTGGCAAAAAGAAACAAAAATTGTGCAACAGATTTGGAAACGTTGGTCAAATAATTATTTGAGTACACTTCAGAATCGAAATAAATGGTATTTTGAAAAGATAATGTAAAAAAACATGATATGCTAATTCTAAAAGAAGATAATTTACCCGTGTGTAATTGGCCTCTTGGTAGAATTCTTGAAGTGTATCATGGTAAAGATAAAAAAATTCGAGTAGTGTTAGTGAAACCTAAAAATGGAATTTTTAAACGTCCAATAACTAAACTTTGTATTTTACCTTTTCAAGTGAATAATGTATGCGAAAATTTCAAATTTGTGTATTTTTTTCAATTCAATTTTGTGTGTTTGAGTACTTTACCTTTTGTATATTGAACAATATTACTTTTATTGAGTATTGTGTATTATTGACTTTGTACTGTGTGTATCATTGGTTTTGTGTATTATTGTGTTATTTGAAAATTGTTGAATGTGTCATTCAACCAGGGGGTGGATGTTCAGTGTTGAACAAATAATTCTTGTAACGCCCACAACAAGTAAATATTTGTCGTGAGAGGGCGCTAGTGTGTGTAGACCAGTGCATGTGTAAACAGAGTAAGAACAAGAGCGTATGGAGAACGCTGTAATAAAATTCCTTTTATCTTAGTCTTGTCATTTAATGTGTGGTTTAATCTTTTAGAGATTTTAAAATAATGTGTAATGAATGGGTGGAAATTAAACAGCCTCTGTCTTTTATGCCACAGCACTGAGATCTTTAAAAGTATTGTCAAATATTCGGTCATTTGAATCAAACAAAAACCTATGCACAAGCCGACTCGACAGATGGCAGCCTTCCGACTCCAGGACTATAATAATACAGTCTCTTTTGCCAGTCGACATGCAGCGAAATTCCCTGCTTTTCGAAGAATTATCGGGATCTTATGACGAGAACGAAAGAGGCTACCACCCATGCTTTCAGACGTCCGTTATGAAGCAGAGATGGGAACCTGAAGATATATTGTGCCCAAAAAGTCACTTTGTGTTATCAGCAGAATTAATTAGATGAAGGATTACACAAAAGTCGGAAATTGTAAATAACTTCTAAAAGGGTCCAGTTGCCCTAAAATAAGTGCACCCTCCTAATGGTTTTTTCCCGATTGCGTAACACTCGTAGATTTGTTTGCATTTTAAATGAAACAAATTGAATTCGTTAAATTTATAGAGCGTTCATGTTTTAGGTAGGAACGAAAAGCATTTGTGATATAATTCAAAGCGGCCTCTTTTGGGATATTCTTTAACAATCTTACTCTTGGGTGACCACAGTAGCCTAGTGGTTATGGAGCGTCACGAGTGTGAATCCTGGTGCCACAAAATCCACCGTGCAGAGGGAGTCGATGCACGTTAAATCGGTCGAGGCTTAAACGTCCTCCCGTTGGCGTGGTGAGGACGTTAGGAGAGGGAGTGCCAACTCAGGTGTCGTCTTCGTCACTTAACCGAGATTCAAAAATTCCATGTCCGTTGTCATTTTCTCCCGTGTTGCTTTAGCGTGTGATGTCATTACTATCAAAATGTGGATGTGAAGTATACAATAATATTAAAAACACCAATATAATACCTTTTAATTTTAACTTATATTTTATTATTTGTTACTAAAAATAGTATTTTAATGAATATCAATGAAATGCTTTCACCTCTTTCTTTTAGTTCTTCAGGAATGTTTGTTCCTAGGAAGTAACTTTTCCGCGCACACACACTTTTCATAATGAAATCTCGTCTGTGGACCGGCTCTTTTATAAATTTTCTGTTATATAATCTCTAAAGTGTGGGATGTAAACTTATCTGTTACGTTCAATGATGTTGAATCGATATTTGCGACGGAAAACCCTCCTTTCTTTATAACTATTTTAGAAGGGGTGGTTGGGATATTTTAATACAGCCCTCCTGAAGAAGAGGGGTGCAAATGCAGAACAACCCCTTGTATTGACTGAAAAGGCGCAACAAACATTCCTTTCCCCCTCTCCATCAGAATTTCTTCTAAATAGGACACGAAAAGAAAGGTCAAGAGCTATTATTTCACCTTTTGAACCCTCGTGATATTGCCGGCCCCCTTTCTCTACAGGAGGAGGAGGGGAGGGCTTAATTCGGTTTTAGAAAACTTAACTCCTCGAAAAGTGGTTCGGTACGTCACGCGTAAAGAGAGAATCGGAAAATGTGCACGTGGCTAAGCACGGGGACAGCACGAGTTCGCGTAAATATTCCCCCCTCTCCACAAGCTTCTTGACGTGAAGGGGGAGTTTCAGTAGGAGTACGATAGAGCAAAATGCGGAGGAAATACTCCCCTCTCAAAACATAATAGCGAAAGTCACGAAACAAAACAGATTTGCAGAAGCATTCCCGTGAAATAATGTTCCAAGAATATTAACATTCGTTTTTCTGCGCACGTGCCACTTAGGGAATCTGTATCAAATTCCATTTGTAATTTATTTTGATCCATCTCATTGTTTTCGGTGTGTTTTCTTTTTCCTAAGACTTATCTGGGCACTGGGTTTTCAATGAACACAGGGTGTCCATACAAAGTTAAAAATTTCTCATTTTGTCCAGCAAAACAATCAAAATTGTTATTATATATAATAAATTCTTTTTATCTATTGACAACCTTTTTAAAATTGCCTGTTTATAATGTCCTATAATGACAATATGAAAAAAATCTGGCCGTGTGTTCCCAAATTGGAACTAGTCAATTGTTAAAACCTTCGAAAACACGTTTGATTTAGTCCCATGATTGTTTAATCGTAACATTACTACTTGTATGTTATTTATATACACTCTGTCGCAAAAAAATATATGCACCCAGAAGAAATTGAGCTACATTCACGAAATTTGGTATGCATGTAGTGTATATGAAAATAAACAAATGATTAAAAATTCAGAACAAAATATCATTTTATTAAGCGGTTACAGCTTGCAAAAGGTTAAAAATCAGTAAGTAGTAAAGCCACCTCTGGCAGCTATACAAGCCGAAATTCGGCGTGGCATCGATTTAATTAGATCACTTATGACCCCCTGTGGAAGATCCTGCCATAGTCTTTGCATCTGCGCAGTTAATTCTCCTGTATCTCGGGACGGCTGCAGTTGCCTTCCCAGCGCGTCGCAGACATGCTCTATTGGCGAAAGATCTGGTGACCTGGCAGGCCATGGTAGGACGTCATATCCTTGAAGACATTGTTGGGAGAGTCGCGCAGTATGTGGACGAGCATTATCTTGTTGATAAATGGCACCTGGGCGACTTGATAGCATGGGTAGCACAATCGGCGTTAAAATATCGTCCACGTATCTGCGAGCTGTCAAAGTGCCTTGAAGGACCACTAAAGATGATCGTGTGTCCCAAGAAATTGCTCCCCACACTGTCACACCTTGTGAAATTGCTGTATGCCGCTCGACAATAAATGCCGGATCGGACCGCTGGCCGCTGCGCCTCCAGACACGTGTGCGGTGGTCATCAGCACTGAGACTGAATCGGGATTCATCACTGAAGACGACACGTCTCCAGTCTGTCACACTCCAAGTTGCCCGAGGTCGGCAAAATCCAGTCGACACTGCCTATGATGTGGGGTCAGTGGTAAGCGTCTTAGCGGACGTCGGCTCCTCAAGCCAACTTCGGTCAGTCGTCTCCTTATGGTTTCTCTTGATGGAACTGGATGTCTGGAAGGAGGTAAGTGGCGTTGAATCGATGCTAGCGACGTTGTTGGTGCCGAAGTGGCCACTCTTCTGATTGCACGATCCTCGCGATCATTTGTGTTCCTGGGACGTCCTGACCCTCCGCGACGGTACACTCTACCTTCTGTGATCCACTGTTGCCAACACCGAGCAACTACCATATCGCTCCGACCGAGGTGGCGGCCGATACGTCTATTCGACCAACCTGCTTCTCTGAGGCTTATTATACGGCCCCTATCAAAGTCCGTCAGCTGCTCGTACTGCCGCCGGTTACGTCTTAGAGGCATCCTAAGTCTCAATATCGTCTATCAAAGTCATCAGATTCGTTTGGATAGCCGTACGGCGCTCGTACTCATGCTTTTAAACTCTCCCAGTTGCGCAACTAATATGCGCATAGCACACTTAGCCTTGTCTCATTGGCTTCGAAATTTTAATCATTTGCATATCTCTTACCAGACTACATTCTTGCCGAGTTTCGTGATTGTAGCTTGATTTCTTCTGGGTGCATATATTTTTTTGCGACAGAGTGTATTTACTACAGAAATTATTTTTATTTTCCCGGTTTTAGTCGAATATTGCTTCGTAATTAATGCAGTTGGACCCTGCTTTAACGAATTCATAGGGACCAGTAGCGCACACAAAAATTTTTTCAAGAGGGGGTCCAGGATCAAAAGTCCACCCTTTTGGTTTCATGCTCCAGTACGCCGCCCAACATATTCTTTTGATTTTGTTGATTTTCGGGAGCAAAAGCAATATAAAATTAATTATTGAACAAATAATTAGCATTAATTAATAAAATTAATTATTGAACAAATAATTAGCATTAATTAATAAAATTAATTATAATAACAAATACATAGTAAAATTTTACGTAATATATGCATAGGATTATAAGCAATCGAAAAAAAATCAAGGTCTATGGGGGTGTCCAGACTCCTAGGACACCCCCCTTGTGTACGCCACTGATAGGGACCTAACATTTTTTTCGTCCATTCGGAATTATTTCTAATATCAGAGTTGGAAAAAAAATTACACTTTTTGAAAATTTTATAATAAGCCACTTGACAAAAAGTTCTATAGTTAAAAATTACGCACTTTTTAATCATCAGCTGCAAATACTGTTAGAGAATTATTACGCATCCATTAACTGAAGGAAATTTTAAAATATCAACTCATAGATGACCTGACTCGAAAGAATTCTTTTTCGACTTGCAACCGATGAATGCAGAGGTCTTTCATATTTCAGCAAGTTGAAGAAATTTTCCTCTAATGGGAGGAATTTCTTTCTTGGCACGAATGATGTGGATTCATTCCAAGAACAGAAAGGGCTTTCAACGACTTTCTTATTTTCGACGATATTTTGCCACCTTTTGCTGGTACCTTTTCAATTTTTGCTCGCTGTTTTGTAATTGTAGATAATCTTGAAATTTTAAGACGTTCTGCTAAAGAATTTTGGGATGCAACGTTATTTTCAAATCCGCGTACAATGTAAAACTTTTCACTCAAAGGAAAACATTTTCGCTTGCGACGGTCTTCCATGCTTCACAAATTTTCAAAAACAAAATTTTCTACTAAACGATACGTATTATAAATCTCAATTTTCTCAAAAAAATAAAAGAGTAAATGGTAAAAACTCTAAAATATGCTATGAGATATGAAGTGAAATCAGAAAGGAATTTCCTGTCTCATTGAAAACTCATGCGATAGGTTACACTCGAGACTCATCTGCACCTATTAAGTCTAATAATAGGTTTCACCCTTTCCCGTCGAAATTTGCTACTCACAAGAAAAGGGGTTTTTTTTTGTTCTGGATAAAAAGGATATGCCATTTGAAAAGAACTCCATTTTTTTCTAATCCTAACTAATAAAAAAATAATAAAATTCGGCTGTTGAAATAATTTGCTAATTTGGGGTTTAGTAATTAAAATAGGGAATTTTGTCTGCATTTTAATCGGGGGGAAAGAAAAATTCGGTAAATCGCGAAATTCGTTTATTAGGGGTCGAGGTCCGACTTGATTCTAATAAGCATTTCTACAATCCTTATACCCCACCTTCCAAGGTTTCGTTTGCTTCATTAGAAGATACTTTTAAGGATACACATTAGCCCCTTCAAACGAATATTTCCCGCTACTTTATCCATACTTTTCGAATGACTCATTCCCATCTAAAATGTAGACAGAGCAGAAGAAAAGGAAGCTGTTGGAGGAATTTTTTAAATTAAATTGACACAATTCAATAGGTTTGCATCATTGTTGTACAGATATATCCACTTAAAATACCTGGAAAAGTAAGACAAATGGAAAGAAAATTGCTAAGTGTTCATGGAATGAAACATTATGAAAGGAGAATGATGGTAAGTCAAGTTTCTTATTATTTGAAAGACAAAATTTATAAATATGTCTTATCCGACATATTCTTTTCTATGTGCCTCCCCCATAGCTTTTCGCAAAGAGGGCTGTGAGATCAGTGGCGTAACGTGCACTCCCGCATCTCGGGGCAGGGTTCTAAAGGGGCCCAAAGCCTGACTGACGCAAGTGCCTACCCTTTGTAAAATTCAACGTGGGGGCCTAAAACCTGACTTTGCAGGGGGGCCCAAATGTTCTCCGTTACGCCACTGTGTGAGATCGTTTAAATCCTTAACCTCCCCCCTCTACTTGCGGGCGAGGGGCGAGCGTATCGAGAAGTCAAAAATAAAAGATAATCTAAAAAAACTGTATTTGATAACTAATTTGTTAATATTAAATATAAACAAGTTTACTAATTACTAGGGGCTTCCCTTGGGACAGAGTAAAGTGTGTTTTTCAAAGGAAGGTTTTATATTAGGAATTGATTCTCTAAGTTTATATATATTTTGCTCTCTAAAGCAGCCACCACAGAAACTCCGGTTTCACAAAGGTAGGATGTTGAAAATGGTAATTAGTATACGAAATTCTTTTGTTTTTAGTGCAGAAAATTCATCATCCAACCCTGCCCAAAATTCAAGGAGGGACTGATTACTAAATCGCCTTTTGATTTCACTACTCAACGTGGGATCTATGAAGATTCCTTCTTCGGTGTCTTTCTGATGTATAATTTGAAATGGATCCTTAACCCACTCGTAACTTGCTACCTAATTGTTGTCAGCAAGAAAATGCTTTTTAAAATTCTTTGCCAGCATGGCTAAATGATTTTTAATGGTTTCAAAGATCACTTCTACGTGTTGTTCTTCAGCCCTGTAAGTTTTATCCATATTTGCAAACATTTCTAGGTTTTTTAGCTTTAAATTTCTGCTACATAACTCTAATTTTCTACAAACAGCATTAATTTTATCACTCGTGTCCAACATATGTATATTTGCTCCTTGGAGTTGGAGATTCACAGTAATTAATTTCTCGAATATATCGACAAAGTCGACTCAATTTCACCATAAATAAACCATCTGAAAACTTCTACAGTCGGTTTTCCGCTTCTGGAAAAAGTTCTTGACGAGCATTGTACGAGCACCATCGGCGCATATTACACAATTTTTTCACTCTATGTTCGCCTAGTTTATGGAATTGTATATGTATCTATATATATATATATAGTGCTTGAGTTTTATTAGTTTACAGAACGTAGTTCTAATGCTGACATACTATCGCAAAATCAAACATGTGCAGTGAAAAGAGCATCTTAATAGCTCAATGTTTCCTTATCAAACTAAATTGAAAACAATTTGTCTCGCAAGCTGCTGCCGTATATCTTCAACAATATCATCGATTGGACGGGCTACATTTGAAAGAGGTATGAACTGCAACTGATTGGCAAAATTTTCTCCATGCATAGTTTTTAGTATCCGAATTGCAGCTAGTAAAATAGCCAATGGTGTAGAGGCTTGTCACATCTGGCTATTTTATATGAAACTTTGTAAGAAGCTCTTCCATTTACAAAGTTTTTAAAAAAATGTTTTTTGCCTTTCACATCATTTTAATTTTAATTCAAAGAATTATCAAGGTTTGTTAACGTAATCAACTTGAAGTGTTTCCAAATATCGTTTATTAGGTTCCATACCGTCTGCTGCTAATATTTTTGAGCAAATAACACGCAGGGGCCTTTCGTCTTCATTTACTTCAGTAGCAGTAAACCAAAATTTAAGACAATATTTTCTTGGTTTAATTTTCGAAACTCTGCTCGTCTGGGCGCTTTTTGATGCTTTATTATCGTCTAATGTTCGCTTACAACTTAAAAATTTATCCATGATTCTGTTTAAATCTACTGCAGTAAATATTAATAACGTGAATTGCAATCAACACGCAAATTACAAAATGCACAGAGAAGCAGGGAAAAGATTACTCGGGTGTAAAAGGATAAGCTTCCTGAGAGGGAGAGAAGCAATCACAGAGCTTCATTCTTCTCATTTATATTAAAACATACTACTTTTAGTCTTTATTGTATCTTATAATTAATTACTCGTATATTGCCTCACCAAAGGTTTCTGTTTATACTTTTGCCTTTCTTTTTATTTGAACCTCTCCTAAACACAGTTTCGGCATCACTGAAACTTTACTGTAACTTTATACCTGAAACATATAATCCTTAATTATGTAAACGCTGTTTCAAGCAACAGAAGCTTCATCAAATCCTTCCCTGTCATTTTATACGGATAAAAATTAATATTTGTCACGATTATAGAATCACAAGGAGAAATAAAAATGTTGACAAATATAAACTCAAACTCAGGGGCGCAACAGTCCATGAGGGCCAGGGCCCACTGTGCACGTGACGACTATTGGGCGCTGGGGTGCATGAGCAGATGTTCCGATCAGGTAGTCAGTCTGAAGCGAGACCCCCAGTGTTTAAGACCCCAAGCAAGCTTTGTACTCATTTATCGACCCACTGCAGGAGAGATGGAAGGCTAACTTGACCTTGCCCAGTCCAAGGATAGAACCTCGGACCTGTGGTGTAGAAACACGATACGCTACCACTGGGCCTCAGACAAACAAATATACCAATGAAATAATGATCCCCACGCAATCAATAACTGATAAATTAAATGGTGCGTTTGTGGATGGAAATTCTGCTCCGCAACTTTCTAAAATTGGCCATTGTGTGTGAAGTTCAGACTTCGAAACTGGACGAGATAAATTATAATTTCAAACTATTATAACGATAAATACTTTGTAATCTAAAATTAGATAATTTTTATCATTCTATTGTTCGTTAGCATGTGCTAAATTAAAACTTTATTTTTTAATTCGCTTAACATATATATATGTTCTTGTTCGACCAAATAACCTTGAATAGAATTTAGTCTAAAGATTTCAATTAACTACTTATGTGCTGCTTCTAGTATCTGATTCTTACTTTCCAATGCACACGCATCTTTTTATTCAATGTTTAACTGCTTTTCCTTCTCATGTGTTTTCGTTTTTAGTTATTCCATTTTACGAGGAAATACATGTTTTGTAACCAAATAAATAAATTTTAAAATAGAGAAAAAAACATGCTAAATCCTACAATTCATGACTGGAATTATATTAGATTTACTTTTTGCTACTAGAATTTCTCATTTATGGAACAATAGTTTTTTTTTCTTTTCAAATTTAAATAATATAATATTCTTGCTTTATACATCCACCCCCTATATCATCCTATTTTCCTTTTTAGCATCCCATTTCCTCTAAATTGTCTTTCCTTTATTTCTTGTATATGTGAGGTACGTTTCGTGAATCAAACCTTTACCCTCTTTGAATCGAGAAAAAAAAAATTAAGTGGATCTAATCATGAGTAATATATATGTTCGTGAGATTATTTACAAATATTTTCACGTGAAATAGATGTCATGAATTTTGAATTCAGTGGGAAAAGCCTTCTTGTGGTTGTGTTAGCAGAAGTACAAATGGAGAACGTATTCATTTTTTGAAAAATATTTTAATGTGTAATGTGTGTAGATCGGATGAATACAAACAAAAATTGAAATGCTAACTTAACATTTTTAAGTGAAAAAAATGAAAAATCGCTCAATATACGAAAAAATTCATTCCTAAAGTAGGAATTTCGTAAAGTCAAGTTTTGCTACACATAACAACGTTACATTTACGTGTTTTTTTAAAAATTATTAATGTTGCCAAGAAATTGATCTGATATTCTATTCTCCATTTAAAATTAAACAAAAAATTAATAAATTATGGAAATAAATAAATAAATTATCATTTCCTCATCTACCAAAAAAAAGAAGTACGATTTAGTATTATTAATCACCTCGTAGCAATTATTTGTAAAGTCTATTTTTGTGAGCGACATGAAATTTAAATGCACGATATCACTATATAGTCGAACCTCCATATAACAAACCTCTACATTGCGAATTTTTGCTTGTAGCGAACTTTTTCCTGGAACCAAGAACATTTCACGATTTTCTTCGTAAAATAACCTCCCAATAACGAAGTGTATTTTCTATCTAACGAACTTTTTCTCTTGTGATTCAATTTTTTTCTCCGTATTTTTAAATTATTTCTGGACATTTCAAGATATTCACCCTTTTAACACATTTTATTGTAGTGATACATCTGGAACTGGTTTTATTTGGTGCCTAACTCGTCGAGAGCAATAGAATTCTAGGCATTTCATTCAAGAAGTGCAACCTTTAACCCCCATTGTCCAGTTCACTGGAAGCATCTTCGATATCCCTTTTACCCTCAGTGGAGTCTCGTGTCCTTGAACTAGTATACATTCGTTTGTAGTGTTGATCAGTCGGACTGGTAACTTCGTTTCTCGTAGCTCAAAACTGTTCAAAACGTAAGTGCTTGAAGATAAAAAAAAAAATTCTTCTTCAGGAAGTGGATCAAGGCGGCAAGAAACTTTTCTTGCAGTTTTTCTTTCTTTTTAGTAGGTAAGATATATAAAATAAATATATATTAATTTACAAAAAGGTGTGAATATATAATTTCTTCTTTTAATATATAGAGTTCATATATGAATTTAATATTTGTTTTATGTGGCTTATAAAGAATATTAAAAGATGAACCTCTATATATAACGAATTTTCCATGTAACGAACTTTTTCTTAGGACTTCGTTATATAGAGGTCTGATTGTATATATATATAAACTAGTCCTTCATTTTTAATTCCACTACTTTCTTAATACATAATATATAACACAATTATTTTTTTTTAAAAAAAAGATCCTTTTAGTGTTTACAAATGAAATCCTCATTTATTTTCTTAGTGAAATAAACGCAATTTATTTAGCGCGTACTCTTATATCAAAAAGAAAATAAATTTTCGTATTTTTGTGTATTTAAATAAACGTTTTCGAACGTTGAATTCAAATCGGAACTTTGGAATTCGTTAAAATATCAATTGCAATAATTAAATAACACGTTTGTATTTAAATGCACAAGCGATAGATGGCGCTATAGTATCTTTTATAAATAAAGAGCTGCTGTTATAAATTTTGTCCCGTGTGTTCGATCGTTCTCTTGACATGGACGCTTTTTCTTTTTAGAATGCTTACTAACTGATGTAAAACGCATAGTGACAATTTTTCTTTTTTTGTTTAATCTTGAACGCTCTCATTATATTTTTTTTTAATGTGCGAAGTAATAATTTTTTATTTCAATAAATCCATAATACTTTTGTTAAAAATTAGATCTTATTGATAAAATTTGGTATTTATTTCCTAAAGAAATTTTGAATTCAGACTATTCATCTTCGCCAGTCGTCGGTTTATGTTACGAAAATTCATCGAATTTCATGAAATAATTTTTAGGAATTTCATCAAAATTTATGATTTTTTTTTTTTTGGATATTTATCAAAATTTTATAATCAAGGAACGTGCACATTTTAAACTGAAAGTAGTTTTTACTTAAGTAAATATTTGAGTTTAGTAAATTGAATACAATTAGACAAAATATATATATATCTTTATATATAAAAATCTTCTGTGCGTGTGTTTGTCGCTATACTCCTCCAAAACGGCTGGACCGATTTCGATGAAATTTTTTGTGGGGGTTCAAGTAAATTCGAGAATGGTTTAGATTCACAATTCGATCCTATATCAAAATTAGTTAAATAGATATTAATTAAAAACATTCAAAAATTACAACTCAACATTCACCTGCATTGTTGTAACAACGTTATTGTTATAAACACACACACACAAGTAATATAAAAAAAAATTTTAATCAATTCCTACTTAGATCAACCAAGAAAAAATTTATTTTAGCTACTTTTTATTAAATAGTTGCAATTAATATAAATATGTATATACATATTACAGAATCACAACATTAAGTGGTAATTAATTTTTATTGATTTTCATTAAAGTATCGTATTATCATCAAAAACAATCGTGTGTATAAAATTTCCTTTTAACTGAATGCTTTGACACGTGAGAAAAAAACCTTTTCAAATTGTGACATAAGTCGCCAAAAGGGTCGCTAAGTTGCCAACGTGGCTGTATTTGTAATTTTTTAAATAATTAGTTTTAATCAATTAATTTTTATTAATTATAATTAAATTATTGTATTGTCATCCAAAATAATCATGTACATTATATTTCAGCTCAGTTGAACGCTTTAAAATGTATTTTATTACCGATTGAAAATTCCACCAAGATAAATAAATACACAAACAAACAAAATATGTAATAGAGATCGTGAGCTAATAGTAGGAATTGAAAAAGACAAAGTTGGCGTCGAAAATTGATTTTCAGTAAAACTCGGTCTTCATTGTTACGAAAATGCAGACGCGATTCACGATTTTTAGCGTTTTTAATTAATATCTTTTCAAATAATCTTTATATATGTAATTCTTCTGTGCGTGTGTATGAAACTGAACTCCTCCTAAACGGCTGGACCGATTTTGATGAAAGTCTTTGTCTGTTCCAGTGGACTCGAGAATGGTTTAGATTTATAATTCGGTTTAGACATGTTTATTTAATTAATTTTTGTTTATAAATTGTTGATCTTGGAATGTTTTACATTGGATCCGGCAGACTGTGTGTGTGCGTTACGATCGCAGTATCGAATATTCAAAAATCTTTTATTTTGAATTTAAGATGCGTGTACAGGACAACGTCTGTCGGGTCCTCTAGTAATTTATAAATTCCAAATAATTGTGCATGTGTTTGGAGTTAAAATCCGCACACCGCTGTATAACGTGCACCTATACTTTCATTTTTCCTATCTTACGAAGGAATTTGAAATATGCATGCTCAATGCTCTTATGATGTTAAGTTATTTTTCAAGATACTATTTTTCTAAAGCGTGGAATACTATCTTATATAAAACTACAAACCTCTCTTTATGTTCTTAAGGAATGTCATTTCTTTTAAATAAACAGTATTTCGATATATGTAAAAGTCTGATTTTTTTCTGCACTTATCTTTATTTTATTTTACTTTTAATTCTCTCGTATTTAAGAAGCAAATGTCCATTTTCGAGTGTCCAGTTCTCGAAAGTATTCTCTCCGTTTCTCCATCCTCGCTGGGCCAACGACCTTAAAATCTAGGGGTCGGGTTTCACCCCTAACCTTCCCGTCCCAGTAGATGTTGTCGTGTGTTCTCAATTTAAGCCGAACTCGTTTCCTTGTCTTTCGATTCTCTCTTTCTCGAGATGATCGTCGTATCTTCACAGTACCATCTCGCTTGATAAAATCCGTCAGTTTCCACGCAAGTTTTCCTATTCCACTTTTATCCTGCGAATATTCGCGTCTAAAACTTGGGTTTTCTTTCAGGCAATTTTGGCGTTTCTTCAATTTCATCATCATCTGGTTCCAGTCGCTCTTTACTAAGGATTACGGAATTAACACCTCCTTTAGCTTTACCTTTTCTCACATCTACTGGTGTTTCTTCTTTTTCTTTCTCCACAGCAACAGGTTGTGCTACGGCATATTCATCCGCACTACACATCTGAACTTGTTCGCCTTTAAACACAAGAACCTTCTCGATTGCTTGGGGTACCTCCATATCTTCATCTGAGAATTTTTAATGCTCTTCATTTAACAATTAATTTTGCTCGTTTATTCTTTTACATCTTTCTTCTGGTAAACACTTCTGTTCTTCATGATCGTCTTGTATTCCTCTTGAACATGCCGCATCTGCTCTTCCACAAAAGCCATCTTTCTTTCTTCAATCTCATTTGTTCTTCCAAAGCTATTCTTTCGTTCATTCTGTCTTCCATCTTCCGCCCTTCCTCCACTGCTTTGGTTTCCTCCTCAGTCTTGAGATCTCCTCCTCAACCTTTAATTTATCAACATTTTCTACCAGAAAATTACACGCTGATTCAGAAGTACCTGTTTCCGCTGTAACGACGTTCTTAGTATCTTCTACTTGTACTGTATTGCTTTGACTGGTGTGGAAAACTTGTTCTTTTGCGAGTTTCGATTATTTAAGCTTTTATCACGGCATGCTCTTGCAAAATGACCTTCTCCTTCCAACTCGATTAGTTTTTTCTGGAGTTCGAACTCCATTTCGACATTCCTCATACTCTGCTCGAAATCGGCCAGTCTTTTCCTTTCCGCTATTTCCATCTCTTCTTTTCTTTTTTTTCCCAGTCAATTCCATCTCTTCTTTTCTCTCGCGTTCCTCTATAATGTTTAAATATTCTCTACAAAACTCCTCGTCGAAGTATTTGCTATTCAAGATAGCCTTTCTCAACTCAACCACTTTCAAACCAAGGACATCTTCAGTCCCCATTTCCGTAGCCATAACTTGCAGGTCTACTTTTGATCCCTTTCCTAAAAATGCCATCTCCCTCCTAACTATAGTTGCCCTAAATCAATCAAGTAACACTCTAATTTCAAAATGCAAAAGGTATGCTTAATTAATGAAAGTGGGTCTTATATTTTTAAAAGATAAATGTTTTGTATTTCTTTTGCATAAAATTTGCAAATTTATACCTAGGATGCTAAATTTTGCACATATGATAGACCAAAATTAAATTCACCAAAATACTATTACTACAATAATAATACAGATTTCTGCTGCATAAAATAATATCTCAATTTTTCGAAATTTGTAATTCTTAAGATTTTTATAATTCACAGCAATTAAAGTTTTTCTTTATATCTGCGTTCACATCACTTTCACAAAATAAATCAAAATAACAATAAAAGAAAATCAACCTTTTAGCCAAAGTAAAAAAATGATCAGTAATCTAAAAACATATTTGACATATCTGATACTTGAAAAAAAATCATATACTCATAAATACAAGTTCTACTTGGCAGACACAATATTCTCTAATAGTGTTCAAAAAGAAGATAAGTTATTGCACTTTATTCTAATAAAAAAAAATGCACAACACAGTTGCAAAGAAAGTTGAGCTTATGATCCCTCTCACTTTTATTTATTTTTTGCGTACTCAGCCTATTTTCATAAATGAGTCATAGTTGAATCTGATACGCGTACAGTAAAGGAAATTAATACATTCTTTTTTTTAAACCAACAAGAGTATATTATGTAATTGAGTGAAATATAATGAGCAAGTCTTTTAACAAATAATGCACATTCCACATAAAAAAAATATACCCTTTACTTAGATATTCTGCTTAATAACATTTGATTTTTTTTTAATTCAGTAATATTTTAATACCATAAATATCTGAACTGATGTTCAATAGAAATACATACAGGGTGTGTATTTTAAGTAATGAGAAAAAAAGTCCTCAAAAAATAATTTATTAGAGATATCGCTACAAAACTTTAGTAATCTTCAAAATATGCTCCTTGAGCATGAACACACTTCTGCAGGTGACGTTTCCACGCTTCGTACGCTCCCTGGATGTCACCAACCGAAACATCCTTCAGAGCATGCGTGCAAGCCCTTTTGTCATCATCGAGGGTTCTGTGGTGGTGCCCTTTGAAGGCGGTTTTCACTTTGGGGGAGAGGAAAAAGTTTACTAGGGCAAGGTCGGGGCTGTAGGGAGGCTGTGGAATTGTTACGATGACATTTTTTGACAAGTGCTCGGTAACCACGAAGCAGGTGTGAGATGGCGCATTGTCGGGGTGGAGCTTCCAATTGGCGGAAATTTCTAGTCTCACTCGGTTGACCCGTCGCTTCAATCTTTTTAACATTTCCACGCAGAAGGCGCCATTGACTGTCTGTCCTTCGGGCACAAATTCCAAGTGAACAACACCGTTCTTGTCAAAGAAGACAGTCAACATTGCTTTCATTCTCGACATGCGAGCTTTCTTCTGTCGAGGCGATTGCGGAGGGTGCCATTCGTTGCTCTGACGTTTTGTCTCGGGGTCGTACTGAAAGAACCAACTTTCATATCCCCGGTATTGACGTTGTCAAAGAAAGAAAGAAAGCGTGCATCAGTGTAAACACGCGTTCGAAGTTAACTTCTTTGGCTGATAATTGTATTTTTCGAAATTTATATTTATGTGGGAGACAACAAGGGGTCCAATACGTTTCTCTTTCTTATGGTTTATTTAACATTAAACAAAAATTAATTAAAAAGGTAGATAAGTTTGACAATGATATGCAGAAGGTAACGCCTGCTCGCGCACCTCTCGCGTTCTTTTTTCTCTCTGCTTCTGCTTTTTTTCTCAAGAGTCAAAGTTTTTACAGTTTCAGTTCTGCTTTCACTTATCTGCGCCTGCGCGCGAAGACTGCGTGGAGTTGTCGATAACTATTGGTTACTATATCCGGCCAGCCTGACTGTACGCTGTCCGCAGCGGTACTTCCATGGAGACCAGAGGAGAATCTGAAACATACAAAAAAAAGACGGAACAGACAAGGACTATACGACAAATACACAAAGGTTTAAAATATCATAATTCTGCTGAACTGAACAGTTTCTCCATCATGTGAAGGCATCTCTTTGACATCCGGAAGGTTCCACAGGAAAACATTGTGTTTCACAGGCATAAGAACGTCTTTTTTAACAAGTTGATCTTTGGTTGAACGCATCGATATTTTCCTCTCTAGAGTTCTGGACGTCTGTTCAAAACGATTTCTCTTTTTCCTTCGTTTCCACTGCCAGGGCTGGAAGATCCTTCGGAGCAACACAAACCGTCTATATTTACTCTTCATAGGTGAAGGGTTATCAGAACAAGATAAACGTCTGGTTCTCTGACACACAGGAATATCATTTTTCAATTTAATACACATGCATTTATAATTCTTAACTAGTGAACTCAAATCATTTCTAGTATTAAAGTTTTTAACATATGGCAAATCATAACTAGAGTTTTCTATCACATTTGAAACGGAAACATTTGGAAAAGAAATAGCACTAGAATAAGCATAAGCATGAGCACCTAAAGAGGATTCACTTTCATTCAATAAAACATCGCTCTTTGTGTGGCCTAGTTTTTTTATTTCAGAATATACACTCGGATGTATAATAAATTCTTCGGTCAAGGTCGGTGATATCGCCGTTCGCACACTTAGACAGGGAGAGTGTTCATCAAGAGAAATATTTATGGGTTTAACTTCTACCATTCGCTTTTCGCCAAAACATGAGCTTAATGTTATGATTTCTTCGGAAGGTGTTTGCACTCTAATTAGTGAGGAATTTAAAACTGGGATCTGGCAACCTGAATCGATCAAGGCTGTTACGGGTTGATTTTCCACAAAAATGTTTACATATTGAAGATTTGCGCATTCATCGCTATTTTGTTTTTCGCTCTCGATTTTCAAAGTATTCACGTTTATTCTATTATGGATGTGGTCGTTAGATTCTTTAGGTTTAAAACGCTTCTCACAGTCTCTTGCGCAATGAGATGAATCACCGCATATGAAGCAATTTTTATTTTCTCTTTCAAGATATTGGGGATAGTTCTCTTTAATCTTTGGTTTAAAGTTTTGTGATCTATTTTTAAAGGGGTCTTGGGTATATCCATAAGTAATAGGAATTTCTTTATGTGATCCGCTTCTAGATGAAATATAAATATCGCACTCTTTAGCTAAATCAATAGGCCTGAACCAATCTTCTGCTTCTCGAATGCCAATATGAGTTGCAGTTTCCTTATTTAAAGTTTCAAATAATTTATCAGAAATTATAAGATCACATAGAGATTCAAAGGAATTAACTTTTCTTAACGAACAATAATATTGGAAGTTTGCCGTCAATCTTGCAGCAAATTGGATGTATGTCTCGCCTGATGATTTTACAGCATTTTTAAATGAGTTTAAACACTCGCGAGGGGTTAATTGGAATTATCTGAGTACTATAGATTTTAGTTTTTCATGAGTCATTTAATTCCTCTTCTTTAATATACAATAAGACATTATGAGCTCTTTCGCCCAGAAGATTTATTAAAATTTCAGATTTATATTCGTCATTTATTTTCTTGGTTAAAAATTCGCGTTCTAATGATTGGAAGAACAGATTAAAATTTTCAGATCTGGTGGGAACAGGAAGAGATAAAATTTTAATACTTGTTATCATCTTTTCTATGTTAGTTTCGAACTGTTTATCTTCGACTTTAGCTGCAGGATTTAAACTTAAGGCTTTATTTTTAGCCGTTTGAAGTTCGATTTCTTTTTCTAACTGAGCTAACTGAAGTTTTGCGAGCTCAATTTTCTGTTTTTCTAAAGCTACCTCTCTTTCGTTTCGCGATACCCTCTCATCTATACAGTTTCGAATTAAAGTTTTAACGAAATCTGGATCACTTTCAAACGTACTACTGTTCTCAATTTTAGTCTTTAGTTTAACTATGGTGTCCGTACTCTCCACAGTACCGTCTAGATTCTCAACAACTCTTATGAGATCCTCTTTAAGAGTGTTTTTATACATTTTAGAAAAATATGGAAAGATCCTACCTTTTTTTTTTTCTAGCTCCCTTGTTGCTCGCACGTACGATGTATCCAATAAAAACGTTGATTCCACTGATTTCACCTCTTCGCAGGTAATATAGTTGAAATTGTTCGAATTGACACCTCTTCGCAGATTACATCTTGAAATTGTAGTTCCGGCCTCTACACAAGCGGATTATTCACACTGAGTTAGTTCCAACCTCTACACAGGCGGGATTTTGAGGGTTCGTTGAAAAATACACCTCTACACAGGTTATTTTGTTATTTGTTCCGACCTCTACACAGGCGGAATGAAGTTGAAAAATTCAACCTCTACACAGGTTGAACGAAGTTTCCGAAAAATGGCGGCGCGTCTCCTCCACGGACGGCTTTTTTTTTCACGTTCCAAATTTTGATCAAAATCGAAATTTTTTTCAATCCCTGCCTCTACACAGGCGGAATTTTCATGCTGAGTTCAAACCTCTACACAGGTTGAACGAAGTTTCCGAAAAATGGCGGAGCGTCTCCTCACGGACGCTTTTGTTCATTGTCCAGATTTTGGTTCAAAATCGAAATTTTATCGATCCCGGCCGAGCCCCCATAATTTGTGGGAGACAACAAGGGGTCCAATACGTTTGTCTTTCTTATGGTTTATTTAACATTAAACAAAAATTAATTAAAAAGGTAGATAAGTTTGACAATGATATGCAGAAGGTAACGCCTGCTCGCGCACCTCTCGCGTTCTTTTTTCTCTCTGCTTCTGCTTTTTTTCTCAAGAGTCAAAGTTTTTACAGTTTCAGTTCTGCTTTCACTTATCTGCGCCTGCGCGCGAAGACTGCGTGGAGTTGTCGATAACTATTGGTTACTATATTTATGTCTTTAATTGTTTTTAAAAAAATCTAAGCTATTTTCCTTGAGAATAAAAATAGCTGTTTTTCTAAGAATCAAAAATTTTCCTCAAAAATGTTGAATTTTTGTAATTTAATCCCATTGAAATACTTTATTTTTACTCATTGTGATTAATAAAATATATAATATACTATCTGGTTGAGATGAAACAATAATGAAATACATTCTGCTAATTTTCTTCAGATATTATTAGAAAGTTTTAGCTTACTTCAATTTTTATCACTGTATATACCTCGTGTCAATGTGACTCTTACAATAAATATTGCAGAACCTTATATATATAATCTGCATCTATCTTATATTTATATGATTTTTCAATTTCAAGTTTATATATATATTTATATCTTTATAATTTCCCTTAAAATAAAAAAAAGATGTTTTTCTCAGAATCAAAAATTTGTTTCGAAATAAAATTGCAAAATGTTCAATGCGTTGCAATTTTTGTCGAATTATAATAAAACAAACTTTCCAAAAGTATTCATCTAATGTATAGTTAAAACTTCTTGGATACATTGTAATTATAGTGATAGGGTGAAAGAAGAAATTAAAAGTTTTTTATATAGGAAATCATTAAAATTCTTGAAATTTTTTATTTAAAAATTTGCGTTTACCCATATTTTGTAAATTTTTATATAAAACATTACATTACATGCATACTTTTGTAAAGAATTGCTTAAAGATGTGTTAAATCAGGTGAAAATATGAAATTAAAAAAACAACTTTGATGATTACGAGTTAAGAGCATTGCAACTAGCTAACATGCATGAGGCGAACTATGAAAAAATCAGAAGGAAATTTTTTTCAGATGAGAAAAGAGAAGTTAATTTCCCTTAAAATAAAAAAAAAGATGTTTTTTTTCTCAGAATTAAAAATTTGCCTCGAAGCCAAAATTCAAAAAGTTTCCTGCGTTGCAATTTTTGTCGAATTATAACAAACCTTTTCAAAAGTATTCATCTAATGTACAGTTATAAATTCTTCGATGCATTATAGTAATAGTGATAGGGTGAAAGAAGAAATTAAAGTTTTTTATGTAGGAAATCATTAAAATTCTTGAAATTTTTATATAAAAATTTGCGTTTACCCATATTTTGTAAATTATCATATAAAACATTACATTGCATGCATACATTTGTAAAGAATTGCTTAAAGAAGTTAAATCAGGTGAAACTATGAAATTTAAAAAGAAATCAAAACGCTTGGAACGTTTTGAAATTTTTAAATTTCTTAAAAACTACTCATTTTATTCTCACCAATTTTTTTTATATGGTTTTAGTTCTAAGTTACATAGAGCCAGTAAAAATTTGGGGCATGTTTGTAAAATTTTTTTTTTAAAATTTTACTGTCCATTGTAGTCTTAAAATACAAATTAATGAAGCACTATATAACACTTTCACAACTATCAAATTAATTACACCGAAGCAAATATATGATTTAAATACTCACTTTTTAAACTGTATTTAGAAATTCCATTCGATTGAAAATTTAGTAAACACAATCTTTTATTGCCAAACTATTGGAAGAATTGTTGTGTTGCCACTAAATTTTAAAACAATAGATTGTTTGTATTATTTCCTTAAAAGAATTTTAAAACTGTATATCGAACAAACTCTCCTTAAACTAATTTTTGACAGATTTTGAACCATTTAAATGCCTACTTCGGGTAGATAAAAGACTCACTTCCGATTTTTTTTAATTCATAAAATTGATTATAATTTGACTTCTAGGTAACGTAAAAACAAAACAAAGTATGTATCGCAAAGCTAAAAGAGGAAAGGCTTGTTAAAGCTGCTGTTGAATGAGGAGAGGGGGGTGGGTGCTAGCTCAGGGTTAATAGACGAAAAACACAAAAGAAATTTTAAAAGCCGTAATTTTTTATCTATTTTTTCAATCTTTGGACAGATTACGGATAATACTATTCTACATATGGAAAAAAAATTTCGTTACATTGTTTTTTATAAATAATGAAGTTATTAAATATTTAATTAAAATTTTGAGTATTTTTTTGAAAAATCGTAAAAAAAAAAAGATTGTCATTTTTTTTCTTATGACTGATTCTAAAAGAGAAAAGTATGAACTTGTTTAGAATAAAATATCAATTCATTAATTCGAAAGGAAACTTAAAGGGAATGATTTAGAAACCATTTTTATAAAAGCGTATAAATTTTGACTCATTTAAAAAAAATCGCAAAAAATAAAAAATATCATTATTTTGTTTAAAAAAAAAATACACCATATCGTGGAGGAAAAAATGATCTTTCCGATTCTGTAATTATTTTTTGTCTGAGATAGATAGTATGAATTAGATGGTGTTTTTTAAAACGGGGGGGAATTCGGAACTTCATTCATTTCTACCTTACGTTCATCGCTAACCGTAACTGGTAACACGTAACGGAAATTTCTCCTTACCGTGCCATAAAGAAGTTAACTTCTAAATGGGGGTCTTCTTTAATGCGTTCCAAAAGAACTTTTGAAACGTGCTTTTGAACGTCCGTTAAAACTTTCGGCACGAGTTTGGCGCAAATCATTCTCATCCTAAGATCCTCACTGATGATTTTGTGCACAACCATTTTATCCATTCCTAGCTGTTCTGCGATCATGCGAACACTTAAACGCCGGTCCGTGTTCAGCAAATGTCGCACACGTTGTTCGTTTTCTGCGGTTCTTGATGTTGACGGGCGACCTGCTCGGGGCTTGTCCTCCTCGCTCTCCCGGCCTTCTTTAAACATTTTGTGCCATCTAAAAACTTGAGCTTGCGATAAGCTTTCCCTGCCATACGCTTGCTGAATCATTTCTAGCGTTGATGCACCCGATTTTCCAAGGCGAACGCAAAATTTGGTTGCGTAACGCTGTTCAATGCTTTGTTGCATTTTGAACTTGCACACACTTTTGAAGACGTCTACGCCACGCGTGACCCTGCCTCAACCAAACCCAACAGGCGACTGCGGAGTGAAGCATTATCAAGGTCGAACGCCCCACTACCGACTCCAACCGGTCAGAGCGCCCTCTGCCGTACAGCCGCGTCAGGACAAAAATATTCTCATTACTTAAAATACAAACCCTGTATATCTAATATTTCATAACGCGTTTCTGGCGAAACCCAATAAATATCTGAACTGATGTTCAATAGAATAATGTATCTAATATTTGATAATGTTTCTGATGAAACACAAATAATACTTTTAAACCCTTGGAATAGATAATATCATTAATTAATTCTCAATTTAAATCAAAAGAAAAATGTTTTCTATGACAGAAAACCAAATATATTTCACGGTGACTATTTAATGATTATAATGAGTCACACCAAACAAGGTTTTCTCTGAAAGAAAACTAAAATATTTCTCGCGGTGATCATTTAATGATTATAATGACTCACCCGATCAATGTTTCTTGTCTTAGGGATTCTATAATGAATCAACGTGCATAAGTTAAACTGTAAACATATAATCTATTATAAAACAAAATACAATTAATGATAATACACTCTTTACATTTCCATTCAAACAATAAAACTTTAATTTGTGAGTGTGGACCTCTTACCTGGTAATTCGATGAAATCTTCATACATCATGTCGACTGCGCCAGTTAGAATCGTAGGCCCCCAGTTTTTTTTTTTTTTTCAAATGAAAAATTCATCAGATACCAGGCACAATAAAGTGACTGCATCTTTTTTTAGTGGCAAAGTTAAAGATTTATGGACTGGCATGAGGAAATATATAACTGATTATGTAAAGAACTGTTCTGACTGCCTTAAATACAAAACTTCCAATCAGAAGTCTTCCGGGCTATTACAGACACCTGTGCCAGCCCAACGTTTTGAAATCTTGGCCATTGATCTCTTCGGGCCCCTACCTGAGAGTAAAGATGGTAAAAGATGGATCCTCATCATTGAGGATTTTACCACCAAGTGGGTCGAACTGTTTGCATTACCCAATGCCACAGCAAAAGAATGTGCCATTACCTTCATTGAAGAGGTCCTACTGAGGTATGGCATTCCTCGCCGCCTTATCAGTGACAATGGAACCCAGTTTGTGTCAGCAGTAATGCAACAAATATGCTACCTATTAAACATCCATCAATCCCTGATCACTGTGTACCATCCACAAGCTAACCCAGTTGAACGGAAGAATAGGGACTTGAAACCACGGCTGGCAATTCTGGTCCAAGACAAGCACGACTGTTGATCAGAGAAGCTACCCTTCATCCGCTTTGCTCTCAACACAGCCAGATGCGAAACGGCAGGACAGACGGCAGCCTTTCTGAATTTTGATAGAGAGTTACGCACTCCAAGTGAAGTTGTTAATGATATCCGAGTCGTCATCCAAAACGATAATTTTGTGCCAGAGATAACACCTTATCTCAAGAAATTTGCTAAGTTTTCCGCTCAGATTAGAGAGGTGGTTGGAGAGCTACAGGATAGTAGGAAGTTTTACGCTGATAAAAAGAGAAAAGCTGCTCCAACATATGAACCTGGAGAACATGTCTTTGTAGCATCACATCCGCTGAGCAGCGCTGCGCAAGGAAGAAGAGCAAAACTAATGCCACGCACAGACGGTCCCTACGTGATTTTAACACAAAGGTCACCATCATCTTACGAGATTGCTAGTCTTGATAATCCGGGGGAACCTCTTGGTGTTTACCACACCTCTGTAATAATGACAAAGTAAAACCCCTTATTCCTCTCTGTAAACGTGGCCGTCCACCAAAGGTCCCACAGACTCCTGGTTCCTCGTCGGGACGCCGTCGAAACCAGAGGGGGAGGATGTAAAAAATGGTAATATTTATTATTGTAGTGACCGCTAGATGGCGCCACCAGACAGAATACTAGTTTAGTTTCCCCCTGGCGGGAAACCGGGACGGTGGAAGTGCTACTGCGTCGCGCGGGAAATCCTTCCCCACATGTTCCTGCATTTTATCCTAGAGCTGCATAAATGTACCTGTGTACAGTAAATAAACTGTATTTATCCCTGAGGTGAATCAATTTCATCTAATGATTTATTCATTCATCCCAGCGTGTTGAAATGTAGATTTAGTAAATTCATTGCATGAGCTTATTGCATTGAAGTGTCTAATTTTTCTCAATAACTAACGTAATGGAAGACAATACCATGAATTGTGAATAACTTGTTTTATTGGTTGTGAGAATGCCTACCGATAGCCAAAATTTAACTTGATTAAAGCTTCTTAATTTTAAAAATTTTTTTAATGTTGTTTGGAAAGCTTGGAATTTATAGGTGCTTATTTAATTTCGTTGGAAATACCGTTGGAATAAGTAGATGGGAATAAGCCAGTGTTTCTCAAACTTTCAATACTGGCGACCCAATTTTCAATCATAATTTTTGTCGCCCCCCCGTACAACAATAATGTATTCACTGCAATAAAAATGCAATTTGACGCTAAATTTACATTGCGATCTCAATTATAAACTGTATAAGTATTAAATTTTGTATATGTTACTTTAAAGTAATATATATTTTTTAAGAAAATTACTTAAAATATATATTACTTACTTATTATTATGTTATTTTTCTTTCTCTAATTTTTAAATTGGAACAGATCGCAAAATCATATATTTAATTTAAGATTTATTTCCTTTAGCATCCATTTCTCATAGTACAAATGTCATTAGAAAAATAGTCTAGTCTATGTTGCTCTCTATCATATCAATCACATCTGGCATTATCGGGTACGTTTGCATGAGTCTAGGCAACCTATCGGACGTCTCCGCAAAACATGTAAAAATGCTTTTCTTCATACAATTCGAGTCAGTTTTGGTCGATTCGATACTTCTATAGCTACCGAATCTAGCTTGAATGTTCATTTTTTAATTTGCACGTTAATTGTAATTCACGGTAGTGAAGTATTTACGGCAGTAGATTAAAACAAAATCATACATTTTTAAGTCGTAAGCGAGCATTCGACGATAATAAAGGATTAACAAGTACACAGACGAGCATGGTTCCGAAAATTAAATCAAGGAAATATTCTCAAAAAAACTTAAACTTTGGATTTACCACTACTGAAGTAAGTGATGGGGGCTCGTTATGTGTTAAAACTTACAAATCTGAAGAACAACATGTGAAAATTGTTTTTAAAACCATGTAAAAACATTTAGCCATGTTGGCAAAGAATTTTAAAAATATATTTTTTTGATGAGGACAACTTGGTAACAAGTTACGAGTGGATTAGGGATCTATTTCAAGATACTCCAGAAGGGCTCTCAACTTCCGAAGAAGAAATCTTCATAGATTTCACATCCAGTGAAAAATTAAAAAGCAATTTTGTAATAAATCGCTTTTTGAATTTTGGGTAGAGATGGATGGTGAATTTTCTGTACTGAAAACAAAAGCACTTCGTATATTATTACCATTTTGAAAATCCTACCTATGTTAAACCGGATTTTCTTTGGTGGCTGCTTTGAAGACAAAATATAGATCTCAGCTAAATATTGAAAAATAACTCAGAGTGTCAATATCTGATATTAAACCTTCCTTTGAAAAATTTAACTCTACAAGACAAGCCCATGGAAGTCACTAATAATTATTAAACTTGTTCTTAATTTAGTATTAAGAAATTATTTATAAAATACCTTCTTCAGTACTGATACATTAAGCGTATACTGGCTGAAACACCGGCTCTTCACACGAGTTCATTTTTTAAAAAAATATAACATTATTCTTGATATAATAGCTGAACTGTAAGGAGAGTAAAACTGCGTGCACGACATTGTATACAAAAATGTAAAATGATTTTTTTAGATAAATGCTTTAATTGTAAATAACTGTTTATAAAAGAACTGTAATTTTAAACCTCACAGAATTAGCATTTAGAATTAATGTTAAATAATGAAAAAGAATATAAAATTCCTATTAAGAATAATTGTGTTACTTTTTAATATTTAAAGCGAGAAGACATCAAAATGTTTTAACCTGGGAGCAGGCGCGCACTCGATACTAACGCTAATGGTAGTGCGGGGGGACTCAGTCACCCCAATCATTTGTTTATAATTATTTTTACTCTACACGATACAAATCGGAATTCCAGTGAATAATTCAATTAAGAGAAAGTATACTTACCGACTTTCAAGGAATGTTCAATTTTTCTTTGATGATTTGAGAAAAAATCCCATAAAACTGAACTAAAATTACTCAAAAGTGCAATACCTTAATAAAGGACGCAAATCACAGAGATACTTTTCACTAATATTACAGAAATGTTATTTGCTGGCAAAGTTGTCATATTTTGTTCAAGTAATTGTAGTTTTAAGGAGCATTCATGATCGAGTGAGTGAATATTAACGTCGCACTGTTCAGCTACACGAGGGCTTTAGAGATGGACCTCGTAATTTTGAACAATGGTTGACGAAGACGATACTTGAGCTGGCCTCTTTTAACTACCACACCACTCCACAAGAGGACGTTTGAGCTCTCGACAAATTTAACGTGCACTTCCCCCATACACGCGGGGTCTTTAGTGGTACTGGGCTCGAACTCGTGACACCTTTGGTGATCAACAAATAGCAAGTTGAACTTTTTCTTTCTTGTGTCTTTTTGACAAGGTGAACTGAACCTTGTGGTACACTTAGGGCTTCATATTTCAGTTGATGGGAGTTCTTTAGGAAGCATTTGAAAATTTTCCTTTCGTTTCATGTTCATCATGTTTCTCAATCATGAATAATATGCATTCTTTTGCTTGATCAGTTTCAACTTCCTTCAATAGAGATCACAGATGCCCCGCGCCACCGCTCCCGGGTTTAAAGTGTATTCAGAAAAAATACGGGTGTTCTAAAAACGATTGACGTTTTTCCCTATGCTTTATATGTTTGAGATTACTCTTAAAAATAAATCTTAGCCAAATATTCCTTCAAATCAATCAATTCTTTTCCAAATATCGTAAAACTCTTCATTTTTTACAATTTCCCTAAGCGAAAAACAAATACATAAAAGATGGGACGGAACTAATGTAGAAACTATACCAGTAATTTTGAAGGTCAATCAAATGATCAGCAAATGTATTATGCTGCCTAGCTGAAAAGTGAATCATGCTTTCCTTTTCTTTCTACAACTAATGTACAGTATTCAAATAATTACAGTGATGTGAAATGTTTATCTTCTTAGAATTTTTCTCAGGGTCTGGGTTTCGTTTTTTCTTTTAACGAGTAATATTTAATGCAAAAAAAGAAAAACGCCCGATGATAAACATAAATTATATCAGTGTTGTTGTGTATTTTTTTTATTATGGAAAAAAGTATTTTGTTTCACTTCTTTTCGGTTATTTTTTTTAAAAAAAATCTTTAAATTTTCGATATGCTCGCGCCCCCCTTGTAGGGTTATCGCGCCCCCAGGGCGCGCCCCACACTTCGAGAAACACTGGAATAAGCAATTCTTTGGATTTGTGCTAGGTGTGAATTAATATTTGTATGAGTAGGAGTGTTTATGTGTGTATGGTGGAAGGAAAATTATGTGTTATGGTAAATCTTTTGTGTCTCAGTACTGTGTATGCTCACAAATGTTTAACACAATTGAATGAGCGATTTATGTGTTAGAATTAGTGAAATGTTAGGATTTGATTTAATTTCTTTAAAACTGATGTAACTTTAAGAAATGAAAAAAAAAATAATCCAAGATTCGGAATTTAAGTTTTTATTGTAAAGTGTACGTTTTATAGAATTTTGGATTTATTTATTTTACTTGTGATTGTATTTGTTACTTGGATTGCTGTCCTGGTCGGTCTCATTGATAAGACAACCTTTCGGTGTGAAATGTTGAGAACTGAACCAACCTGAGGCCAGAGCAACCCAGTGAAATGGATCTTTCAGGGGGAAGGAGTTGTGACGTCTTCATTTGTTGTGAACCCTCACCCTTCGATTCACTCTAAATTTTATGGCTTCCACCAGATGTTAAATGACAAGTGCACGTGGCCATGGGGCCATTGTTTGTTGTTTGACCTCAGGGGAGCACCGACACCCAGACTGACAGCTATAATGGTAAAGGAGAGCGGCATCCCATTGACAATAGGCAAAGCCCATCTAGAAAGAATCCTGTTGCCTCGGTCGGTGACGAGAGAATGGGATAATAGAACACAGGTGGTGTGATGGACAAGTGTGTCCAGATGTTGGACCGAAATTATGGCGCCTTGGGTCCAGACGGCCCGGGTGTGTATTTGTGTGTTACGTACAATTACTTTTGTAGCCTGCCAATAAGAAGGAACGAGGGGCGTGTTGTGGACAAGCCCCTGGTGTTTAAAGGGGTTTTTTTAGAAGAAAGGGCCCTGGATGGAGAAAACTGAAGGAGAGCGCTAAGAAAGAAAGGAGGACCGAGATTGGAGTGAGAAAGGAAGAGAAGACGATGAACTCTCCGGTGGCGTTGGAGAATTGGAGTAATATAGACTGACTGCACCGGCTTGGCGTATAAACTGTAATTTATTGCTTCAATAACAATTTGTTGAGCAAATAAACAAACCTTTTACTTCCAAATTAGGCTGTGACAATTTATTGATTGTTAGCTACTCACGACGTTACAGTATATACATATATGCATATATATTTATATAATATTACTGCTTCACTTTGATTTTTTATTAAGCTGAAAATAGTTTCAAGCTCTTCCTTTATTATTACATTATGCCAGGAAACAATTATATCCTCAATTAGTTCCTTTTTATTTCATGGATACCTCATTCGGGCAAGAGCTTTCAAACGGTGACACAAGTTTTCTATAGGATCGAGGTCAGGACTGTTTCCTGGCCAGCACAATAACTGAATTATTTTATAACGGTGCTGTTTTTTTCAATTGGTTTACTGTGTGGTAAGGAGGAGAATCTTGCTGAAAAATAAATGAAGCATTGTTGGATCCCTGATAGAAGGCAGAATGGTGTCAATGTATTTTATGACTGTCAGTGTCCCGTCGATGATATGAAGACTGTACCATCTAGTGATATGCATGACTATGTGGGTACTTCACAGTTCCCTGGATGCAGTCAGGATGTAGCATTTCTGCTATTCTACGTCTTACATATTTTAGGCTATCACTACCGAATGACGATGCTTTAGTTTCGTCCCTCTATATAACTTGTGATCAATAATAATCTGTCCAATTAAAGTGTTCCATTGCCCCATATAGTCCCTTTTAGAATGCTGTAAGTTGAGATACGGTTTTTTCGTGGAATTCTACTTTTTAGCCTTACATTTGTTAATCTACTCCTGATTGTTTTTGAACTGACAGAAACACCAGCATCACTCAGATCACTTCTGATGAATCTCCATGAAATTCTTTTATCTCTGAGACATAGTATTTTTGTTCTTCTGTCATCAACATATGTGGTGCACCTTTTTCGGCCTGATCCTGCTTTTTTTTTATTAAATTTGTCTCCTGACATCTTCAACAAAACTTTCATTCTCCAGATGTAGTCACTGAACTACCCACCTGTTACGTAATTTTAACATAGGAAATACCACTTTCTCGTCACACATGAGTCCAATCTACTCTTTTATTTGATGTCATTGCTTTTTGTTTAAATATCATTGTTATCCTGGCCAGGAAAGAGTTCAGACCACAATCCTATCTAAAACTTATGGTACCGTTTGAAAACTTTTTTCGAATGAAGTACCAATGATATAAAACGAAGCTAATTGAGGATATAATTGTTTCCTAGCATCATGTAATAACTAAGAAAGAGCTTAAAATAATTTAAAGCTCAATCAAACATCGATGTGAAGCTGTATTAAAGAATAAAGGCAACCTCACTAAGCTCTGATAACTCACTGCTTGTAAGGATCTACTGCCTGCCCCTGGCAACAGGTCGAACGAGACACACGATATAGAGGGAAGGATCTGGCAACGACGGAGGAGAGAGAGTCGGAACGAGGGAGAAAAGGAAAGCGGTGGCGGAAAAAACGTGGTCGGAAAAAGAGGATACGGCTAGACGATGTATTGTAATCTTGTAGCATCTTAATATATTCTTTATTTTAAGAAATGTCCCATAGAAGGTGTGGAATAAAAAAGAGGCACAAAATCCTGACTGCAATTATTTTCTTTTCACAATTCGAACACGATCCGAAAAGAACCCACAAGTTTACACTGCTATTATCAGTATCTTATGTATATCGACAGCATAACGTTTTTTGCGTTACAAATATTTGAGTTTTGTTTTTTGTGTTGAATTCAGTATTAAATTCCGTTTAAAATGATATAAAATACTTTGCATTTTGTGCAACATAAAATTCTCTAAAAGCATACAAACTTAAAAAAATAACAATTTAAAAAAAGTGTCCACAACTTTTTTGGCCACCACTGTATCTACATGAGTGGGAAGCATTTTTTTCTAAATTATATGCTAATATTTATTGTGATTTAAAATGGAACAGGATGATTTCCACATATACATTGATCTCTACTTTCTCTGTCTTAGTATATTTCTATTGATCGCTTTGCTTTATTAAATTTATTGCAATTTAGTATATTATTATGTATGCCAAAAATTTTTTACAGTACAGTAACATGTCGAATAATGATAAAGAAATTGTAAGATATCCTACTTTTGTTGTAAAAATATTAATATCGTAACTAAAAAAGATTAAATTTTATTTAGAATGCCACCAGGTTGACTCTTTTCTGTGAGAAGCAGCTTTTGTGGAAAGTCAGAGGTCGGAGGGAAATGCACTTTGGATTCCCAATTCAATGGATATTCATTGGAAGCTTTTGTTTCCCACTTTAATTATAATTAGAAAAAGGTGGGTAAAAATACCTATAAGCTTTTCTGAGACTCCCGTTGCCTTCGTTAAGGTTAAATTGCGCTCCATTAGTCCTCATTCCATTTCTTTTATTATTAAGAGGTGAATTTATGTACAAAATGAAGGGCGATATAGATAGTAGGAGGCACCGTTCTTCCTTTGGTCGCATTAAGGAAAATGATAACCCTTTCTTATCACAGTGTAAAATGGATATATTTTATTTTTGAGTCCAAATTCGATTAGAAAAAATTTTATGAAAAGTTTTTATTCCTTTCACCTATATTCTCCCAAAAGTTCCGATACTTTTTGCTGTGGGTTACTATAAATTCGTTCCTTCTCTTCCAATGTTCAGCTGTCTTACTGAATTTAATTGGATGAATGAATAATTCTTCCAATGACAGAAAAACAATTCCTCTGATCACAACTAAAGCTCCGCACGTCTTAGTTGCATTTGCTACGAAAATTAAAAGCAATTCAAAAATTAATAATAAAAGGCAAGAGAAAAAGGATGGCCTGAGTTTTTTTTCATGTGAACCCTAAATAAAAATCGCATTGATAGATAAGCTATATTGAACAAAAAGCTTAATTTAAAAGCCGTGTTAACGTACTCTGAAGATTTTTTTTTTTTTAAACTCTCGAGTCACATTTATTCCAACATATATCGTGACACCATCACATTTTGATATTCCTTTACCAGAGTATTTGCTATTGTATGTGCGAATGTCAAAAAAAAAAGAAACGATAAGAACGATGGGGGAAGGAAAGATGGAACGGTAGACCACATCTGACGCTCATTCGCGGAGGAGGCCGGTACCGCCCGTTGGGCCACCCCTACATCCGGGTACCGCCCCTGGACCGGAGGGGAAGACCCGGGTGCACGGCAGCAGCGGTTGCAGTCGTGCCAGTGCAGTAGCAACCGTCGCGGCATCTACTGCACCACTCTTTGCGGAAAAACTGAAAATATCGTCCTCAGCGAACGCCGCCGTTCCGAAGAACCCCTCCGGCGGAACGATGCGAGACCACACCGCAGTCACTGTGTTCGTGGAAGGTGCGTACTCTTTTATTTTCCTTTTCATTTATCGCCGGAAGATTTTGTTACAAAGCTCTTTAACAAGAAAATTTAATTTGAATGCAGTCGCTTTATTCAGCGCCATTGTTTTGATTTTTGATCGGCCACACGATGTTGGAGAAGCGTTCGTTTTAAGTTGTAAGAATGAGCATTAACTGCGATGACATAATTCACTCCATTTTGGAGTGAAGAAAAATTTGTCTTGGAAAAGCTAAGTGATTTCTTCAATTCTCATGCGGTTGACAGTCATGTAACTTTAAAAAAATTGCTGTTAAAATGCCTATTATGCATTAGAATTTTATTATTTTTTTTAAACTTTGCATGCGAGAGACTAGAAATAATTCAATGGGAATGATTAAAGTTTCTGTTATAATAACATTTATATTAACATATTTAATGCTGTCAAAAATATTTTGTGTGTGTGTGTGTGGGGGGGGGTAACAAACTTATCATTTTTAAATTAACTTAACTTATACATTGATAACTTTTGTAGTTTGTTTAAATTTTCTTTTACTAAGATTGTTAAAAGCTTTATGAACACATTTATACCTAATTGATTCTTTGTCAGTGGTTGTTCCGATGTGTTTACATTTTTCGAAGCCCTTTTCAGTCTCGTAGACTTGGCCGGCCGATCAGATGCATTAACTATTTATTTAATTCGAATTCTAATAAAATGTGGTTTGTAAAATCACATTAATCTCGTGTTCGATTACTTTAGAAATGACCTCCCTGCGTCCTTTGAAGAACACATTCAAGTTATTCTTTCTTTATGTGTTTTTATGAAATGGTGTGTGGAAGCAGAGTTAATTATTTATGAATTCCTCTACTGCAAAGATGCATCATAAAATATTTACTGAAAAATATTACTTTTGAATCAACCCCATCGTAAAATAGGTTTAGTGTTGGAATTTTTTTATATAAATTATTTTTTATTCCTAACGAATCGTTTATTTTATTTTTGAAAATTGAGCTTATATGGGGGATTGTTTTCATTTATTTCTTTTTTAAAGCTGAACAATAAGAATATTTCTTTTTGTTTCATTCCAGAATTATTCGTCATATGATATTGATACAAAAAAAATCAGATTTAATAATTTGAGGGGAAAAAATGATGAGAGTATTGATTGAATTTTTCTCCGATATGTTTATTTGTTCAATTCTCATACAATTCTATTGTAAAATTTGTACTTTTATAAAGATCCAGATCTTTTTTGTTCCTTATCTTTGGGAATTACGATTATACTTGTCTAAACTTTTGATGAACTTTATTAACCTTATTTATGATTTCAAGATATTAATTGAAATTGTTTATTCAGGGCATTTTGTCTGGAATGTTCTTCACTTGCTAAACTGAAAATTTAAAAAGCAATTTTTTTTATTAGTGAATTTATTTTGTGTTGCTGGTTTCCTCACCATCGAACTGAGGTAAAACTTCTTTTCTCATCCAATCATGTCCTACATAGCATTGTGGAGATGAGAAATCACATTTTATGCCCAAGTGAAAAATTGTACAAAATTATAGAATTTGAGAAAAGGGACAAACAAATTCAGGAGTAAATTAAGCAAAATCCATGCACCCCGATGAAAGTAACGTTTTTTTAAAGAACTCACTTTTTTTTTGCAAAATAAGTCGTCACACAAGTCTCATGATATTTTATGCGCATATTACCAATTATATCGATGTATTTCTTTTTAAAATTTCTAAATTTTTTTAAATGTTAAATGAAGGAAAATTGCACGTATCTTCTAAAAATATATATTACAGGTAAAATAAATTTGTACTTGTGTGGGTGATCTGATTGTTGTTCAATCACGATCGGAAGCAAACTTAAATTAAATGTGCTTTGTATCAGTTTTACAATGCATTATTAAATACTTTTCTTAAGATTTAGGATTTGGGTTGTAATTATTTAATTAAGTATTTTATTAAGTAGAAGTATTTAATTTATTTCATTATACTTAAAGGAATCCGTCATGCACATTTATTTCTTAAAATAACATTCTTTTGTTGTTAAGGTAATAATATTTCGAATTAATATACGTTAAAAAATAAAGGAAAGGATAATAATCTTATAAAATTAAGTATTTGAAAAGATTTTTGTGCTAGCATAATTTAATGCTTTGTATGTAAATCAACAAAAAGCTAACTCGGACTAATTTGAAACGTCCAGTGGAGGTGTTATAAAGTGAATGATATTCATATATTTTAAAAACAATAGCCATTTTTAAATATTTTATGTTGAAAAAAAGATTTTTTAAGACAAAATCTTTTTTTAAAAAAATTGAGACATCATTTTTTCTTTTGCCAATCGTTTTTATGGATAACTTTTCATAGAAATTAATATTCTAAAATACATGATTAAAATCGTTTTTAATGGATATCGGTACACTTTTCTACGAAAATGTAAGTTCATTGAAATCTTTACATTCAAATCTTAAGTTATTTCAGTTAATTAAATACATTTTTAAAATGTAAATATTTGTTTTAAGAGAATAATGAAATTATGTAAAAAGTTTCACATGCAAGCTTACTGAAGGAGAACGAGATTAGATAGGCTACTTTATAAAAATCAATTTAAGTGACAGTTAGGGGAAGGGAAATGTGTAATGCTCTCAACTTGATTTCTAGCTTATGGAACTATAAACAGCATAAGATATAGAAATTATCTTATGCTGCTTAGAGTAGCATGAATCAGAGAGAGAACTGTGTTTTTCACACTTCTGTGACTGTCCTTTTATTGAAAACTCGAGTGTTTTTGCTCAAAAAGAATTGCTTTCAATGAATGATTTGAGAATGACATTTGTAATGGTTGCTGCTCAATAGAAGCTCTTCAAATAACATTTCTCATTTGTCGAAAGTATTATTCTAACGGTTTTCTAAATATGACCCTAGATTTTAAACGTTAGCAACATCACTATTTTTAAACTTATAGTATAAATAACTTCAGCCCTTCCAGATTTTTTTTCCCTTCAGATTTTTGAATTTTTATCGTTTACTACTTTTATTATGATAGACAATTTTTGAATTTACATTGTTCATTTTAATATAATTTCATAGTTTTTTCTTAATTCAATGAGGGTAAATTTTGATCATTAACCTTTTGTTTTTGCTATAGTGATAGTAATTTACGAATCACAGTCTAACTAGTACTTGCAATCTTTGATAATTTTTTCAATTCCTATTATTAGTTCACACTCTCCCTATATATAGGTCAAATTTTCAATCCTTAATAAAATACTTTCTATTCATCCGTTCAAGTTCAAATACATCTTTTAAAACTTGTAGTGGATGACACTTGATGTTAATACAGTTTTTTAAAAATATTAATTCAGTAATTCTATTTAATTAAGGAATAAATAGTAACAAACAAAAATAATAGTCCAACACCATATATAAAAAGGAAAATAACTCTTTGTGTCCCTGTAGCGCAGTTGATAGTGCTTTGGACTACTAATCCAAAGGCCGTGGGTTCGAACCCCTCCAGGGGTGGCCTAATTTCTGAGAATTCGATTTCTTTTTACGATACTATTTTATAGGAATAAAATTAAATTTAATTAATGAATAAATAGTAGCAAACAAAAAAATATTAGTCCAACACAGTGACGTTTACAAGGGGGGGAAGTCCTCTGGTCCATACCCCCAAAGCCCTTGATTTTTTTTCGATTGAATATAACTTTATGTATATAGTACGTAAAATTTTATTAAGTATTTGTTATTAACACAATTAAGTTTATTAATTACAATAATTATTCATTCAATTATTAATTTTTTACTGTTATTTGTTCCCGAAAATCGACAAAATCCAAATAATATGTTAGGGGGCGTATTGGAGCATGATACGATACTAGTGGACTTTCGACCCTGCCCCCCCCTCCTTGAAAAATTCATGGGTGCGTTACTGGTCCAACACCATATATAGAAAGGAAAATGGAAAATTGAGAAGAAAATCGCTTTCTATTTTGTTATTTAATTAAAAAGTTACTAAAATAAAAAAATTTCTTTGTTGACCTAAGTAGAAATTGACATAAATTTTTTAAAAAAATTTTATATATATATATATATATATATATATATATATATATTACTTGTTCAAGTAAAAAAACATTGGGGAGTAATTACATTGATGGAAAAATATTAAATTTTCCTAAAACAAATTTTATTCTATTGATATAAATGATTATATATATTTTAAATGCGTCCTTATTTAAATAAATTTCTTATTCACGCAATTATGTTGCGATTTTTTATTTAGAAAATGCCTAAATTTTTGTTTTAACATTAATTGATATGAATTATTCTTAGAATGTATCTTTTTTTTTTAATTTCTGTCTTTTCGTGCATTGATTTTCATTTTTTTCTGAATAAAACTCTCTCTTTATCCTGCACATTATGTTTAGATGGATTATTTTTATAGAAATATTCATTGCGATTCCAGAAAGTTGATAATGTTCCTGTTCAAGGGTATTTTATCGAGAAATTCAATGCAATCTTATTGTAAAAAGTATGAGAACAGGATCAATAATTTATTTTGTAGTGGATTATCACTCTTTTAATTCTGGTTTTGAATTGATGTCAGTTACCTAAATTATCATTATATATCATATTATATATATATATATATATATATATATATATATATATATATATATATATCATATGTTATTATATATATTATATATTATTATACATTTTAAAAAATTCTTTTACTTTTCCACCATCATCTAAAAAATTTAAAGATAATTTTTTTCAGTCCTTTAATTTAGATTTTCAAGACCTTTTTAAAGCTTATTGAATTAATTTTTGGAATTTTGTCGACTGCATTTTTTAATTATAAGTAGCAAAATTAAGTACGAGTAAAGCAATTTTTCTTCCTTTGGACATCTGCCTACCATTCGAAAGTGTTGTTGCGAATATATTTCGTCTACTGTGACACTATAGATATTTGTAATTTAAAATATGACTTAATCGTTATAAATTAATGAATTTATCTTTTAATTTCTGATTTCTTATTACTTTTAAGACGGTCTTCCTCTTCTATTATAAACAACTTTTTGAAGCACCCGACTTATAATACTTTTTCAGTTTTAAAAATATTAACTTGTAAATTCCAATACGTTGTCGCTAACAGAAAAGTATACCTTAAACTATTTTGTTTCTCACTATAGAACAAATCTTTTTTTTTTATTCTCAGTATGAAATATCCGTAGGGCCTGGGTTCGAATCCCGAAGGAGGCATGGAATCCTCCATGACTTTAAATTTCTTCTTTCCTTTGTGATGTGTGCTTCATGCTTACTATTGTAAGCCCCCGTGTGATTCTTCGTGGTCACGCGGATTTATAAATGTTCTCAATAAAAAAAAGTATGAAGTATGCTTTTCAGTATTATTATGTTTGAAACAGCTTTTTGACGTAAAATGTTTAGTATAAAATATGTATTTACGTTATGTTTCTGAATTGGAAGACATTGAGAATGGATTTAAAGATAAGAGATAAACCAGTGAATATGTTAAAAGCATAAAGATTTATATAAATATTGACTCATTTTCAAGCTGAAAACATAATTCTTCTTCTTTATATGATGGAGTCTGAGTCATTATTTTAGTCTCCTCAACATAAAGGCATATTTTGTACAACTTTGAGGGCCATTTTTTCCCCCTCCTTTTAAAGAAAGATCATTAAAATCGATTTGTGTAATTGGACGCTGTCGCAACGCGCTGTTTACACGGACCTGTCTGCACTTTCCCCCGAGTCCACGACGCGTCAACGAAGCCTCCACCGCCGCACAGACGCCGTCTTCGATAGTAGTTATTTCTGCCGAAAATAAATATAGGAAAAAGCGACCTTTTGTGGGGGTGACAAAGAATTGGAATCAAACCGGAAGCAATTTTTTCGTAGAGCTCCTTCGGTATTAACATCTCATTGATTTAGAAAATTTTTAATTGAAAAAACAACTGCAATGTTAATTCCTACACTTCCCTTTATAGTTAAGTACTCCTATTGATATACCCATCGATCAACTCAATTCTTTTGTGTGTAAATTGTGCGCTTCTTGAAAACTTTAATGCGAAAAAA
The DNA here is from genome assembly GCA_019973935.1 of Trichonephila clavipes. Classification (NCBI taxonomy): domain Eukaryota; kingdom Metazoa; phylum Arthropoda; class Arachnida; order Araneae; family Nephilidae; genus Trichonephila; species Trichonephila clavipes. The sequence goes on from BMAU01018556.1 coordinate 164,506, forward strand.
GTTTTATGTATAAATGCTCAAATAAAAATACAACAAAATGTTTCAATACTCTTAGGACTCATTGGGGATTGAATGTATTAATCAAACTAAAAAGTTTTTTTCTCTGTTGCTTAAAAATATTTTCATTGTTTATCTACGTTGTTATGGATGAGTGATATCCTCAACCTGTGGCCCTCCGACCTTTTTTGAGTGGCCCATCGCACTAAGAAATTCAATTATTGGAGAATAATGTATAAAAAATTTAACAGAAAATTCTATCAATCAAGCAATCTAATGTATCAATTTGCTTTTTTGAAGTAGAATGTAAGTAAGAGGCTTGATCATAGATGAAAGAAAATAAAAATTATCCTCTAACGCAGTAAAAATTCATAAGAATAAATATGATTGTGTATGTGTTTAATATAGTATTAAAATAAAAGCCAAAAATGAGTTTTAATATTTTAATCCATTTTGTTTGTCAATGTTGCTTTGATCTTATAGTGTGTTTTTTCCATTATCCACTTTTTGCGGCCCGCATGAAATACCTATGATATGTATGCGGCCCGGCGGGAAAAAGGGTTGAGTATAAATCTAAACAGTTTTACAGAAGAATTTTAAAATGGCATAAGTACGCAATAACCAAGCAAAACTATTTCGGCACATCAACCAATAATAATGAATTCATGTAATTTTCCATCTGAAAGTGTGTTCTAAATTTGATTTTAAGTTCTGATATTAAGTGAAGACATTTCTCATGAACGGGCAAGTCTGTGAGTTATGCATGTCCTGTGAATGAATTTTAGAAGATACGCGTATTTAAAACTTCCATAGACTGCTTTGACCCGTCTTTTAAAACATACAAATGCAATTAGCAAAATATGCGAGTAATATAATTTTGGATAATTGTCCATTTTACAAGTTCTAGCTTTTTTTTTCTTTCATGCATAGTTTTGAGAATACTATTATTTCTTTTGTCGCAGTATCTTGTAAAATGATTCATACGAGTTGTTAGAATGCTTTTTTTGAAATTTTAAATAAATAAAGAAAGAAAACAACTCAAATTTGCTTCTTTGTTTATAATTGTACCAATCTCATTCCACGCAGGCCTCCAGTTTCGTAAGCTCACTCTCTCTTATCATTCTTTGTGATGAGGCAAAATAATGTTTATTTTTTGTATCAGTCCATTTCTTAGGCATTTGAATCTCCTTTTTAGAAGACCTTCAGTCATTTTTATTGGAAAAGTAGGTGTTTCAATTCTACACTCTATTATTTTTATTGAATATTTACATGAAATTATTTTTAGCTCTCAATTCTTCGCGATAAGAATATCCTGAATTTATTAAATATTTTGTAGGAAGCTGCGGATGCGCACTTTGGAAATGTAGAGAGCTACTGTAAATATCGATCGATCTTTCGGTGATCACGTGAGGCCAACTAAAACGACTGATTAGTGTGTTTTGGATGACGGGGATTATTAAAAGTTTATTTTATCGTGCACCCTGTGGCAAACGATAAAATAAACACAAGCCTCGCGGTTCCTCTTTGAAGCACCCTTATCGTGACGAGGTGACGAAACACGAATTGACTAATATTTCTCGCAGCCGCTGTGTATATTTTGGAAATGTCAGACGTTTGATTGGGATGTCTTCTATCGAGTACTCAACCCGCAATCGGTGGCCACTGTTTTTGTTTGGATTGGCGAGATTAAAAGTAGCGGCGGTGAGAGCCTTAATTGGCAGCTAGGAGCAGCAATTAAGGGAGATAATTGGCCGCGCGAGACGGCGCCCAAGACGATGGACACTTGGAAAAGAAACACGCAACACAGTTGATTTACGATGGTGGTGAATTCTTCTCCGGATACATCGGATGTGCTTGCATAGCTACGAAATCTTTTTGAAAATAGTTTAAATGTCGAGTAACGAAATGTGTACTGTTTAATGTTACTCTAGCAAGGAATAATTAAAATGAATTGGCAATACTTTTAACCTGGACATGGTAGTGATTTTAAATACGATGAGTGCTGAATGGGTTAACGAATGAAAAGGCTATTTTCTGTTCGCGTGGAAGAGTGCGTAGTTTTTCGCTTTACACCCAGTTGGGTCTTGTTCCCGATCGAAAAGTGAAATATCTGTTCTTCATCATTTCGTTGCGGATTTGAAAGACTCTTTTCCATGATTTCTTTGGTATAATAATTAAAAGAATTAAAAGTAAACTCCGTTTAAAGAGGGATGGAGGAAATGGAGAGTGTTGGGTGTGATATCTCAAAATGCACAACATGCTTACAATTAAAAAAAGTCTCTTAATGCCATAGTAAAATTCTGACGGATATTTTACTGATAAAACCCGATAGCTCTTTCTTGTGGGTTGCCAACCATCCTCACAGAAAGAATTTTGAGAAATTGTAAGTGATGCTGTGTGTAGTGATATTGTAATGTATGCTGTGTAGTGATATGAGTAAGGTTCTCTTGAAGCCTAGTCTTTGAGAATTAGAGAGTCATGCTTTCAAATGGCCCATTGTTAAAATTAATGAATTGCAAATCTAGTTTTAACGAGTTTCCTGCCTCTTTCAACATTGTCTGCAGAAAATATTCATGTTTACTCATATTTTGTCAAACGATTATTGGCATTTGAAAAAGTCTTGCTTTGGAATACTTCCTTCCTTCCTCAGTGGCTCGACTCCCAGGGTGGGCCTTGGCCTTCTCAAAAAGCCTTTTCCACAGGCCATCCTTCTTCCTGTTAGTGTTCTCCCATTTTCAATTCTCAAAACTAGGAGATCTTTTTCTATGCCATCCATCCATCTTAGATTGGCCCTGCCTTCTCTCCGTGTGTCAATTGGTTGGGCATTAAATGCATTTTTAGCGAAGCGGTCTTCGTCCATTCTGGCAACATGTCCTGTCCATTTAATTCGCTGTATTTTGATGAAGTTAACGATGTCAGACTGTTTATATGAGTGATAGAGCTCGAAGTTGGATCTTCTTTGCCATATGCCCTTTTCCTGAATTCCTCCGAAAATAAATCTTAAAATCTTCCTTTCGTAGATACTTATAAGGTTCTCATCTGTTCGAGACATGGACCAAGTTTCACATGCATGAATTAATACTGATTTGAAAAGAATTTATACAATAAAACCTTTGTTTTTTTCTTGATTAAATTCGATTTCTTATAGTTTCGTACTCCCATTAAGACATCTATTAGCCATAGTAATTCTCTTTTGGATTTCAGTAGTGCAATCGTTCTTATTGCCTTGTGAAATATGTATAAAAATACGTTAATTGTACGTAATAATAATCACAACGTTAGTTGTACGTTGTGAAATATGTATCAAAATATCATTATCGTGAAATATGAGGAAATGGAATAATTATGCTACCAGATTAAAACCATCATTTACTTCCAGTTTTGTTGCCAAAAGTCAGCTACAGAATGTCACTGAATCATGTATACGATTTCAGGTACTACAGTTGTATCATATGTCACTGCGAAGGGTTGGTACCGAAAGCACAAAAACAAGGACTGAGACATTCAAGTAGCAGAGCGTTTTGCCCGGCAAAACGGTTTCTGGCAGAAAAAAAAATTTACTCTTTACAACCCTATATTACTGTAGTTTATAATGAATTTAAAATTACTTTATTATTAAAAATATATAAACTATTAAGATTTAAAGTTGCATGTGTGAAAAAAAAAATCAATGTTATTAGTGGTGTAATAAAAAAAAGCTGGTGAGAGAAGTTTTCCATTAGGTTTTCGTTTCCATTTGAGAAAAATGTAAGCATTAGCACTGCGGCAGTTATTTAGCCTTTTTATTTTCAGAACTTTTTTTACAACTGTATCTTTACCAATGTCAAGGCAACATGTAGTTAAGAATCACAAATCCGGAATCATAAAATTCGCTAATGCGGCCGCAGTACGAAGGAAGCTTAATCAATGATGCGAGAGCAATATAAAGAGTGTTTTTTTCCAGGTATAGAAGTTTAAGTTGGCATTACTTTCCAAGATGGCGACCGATTTAACAGCTGTCAAGTGATTTATTCTCAGTTTGGTTTGGCAATTCATCATGAATAGACTCACACCTGAACAACGCTTTTAGATTCGTTGAATGGGCCCAAAACGAGATTGCCGTTGTTCCCAATTTTCATAAGCGAATTTTGTTTAGCGATGAAGCGCACTTCTGGTTGAATGGCTACGTCAACAAACAAAACTGCCGCATTTGGAGTGAAGCTAGTCCACAAGTGTATATCGAAACACCGTTGCATCCAGAAAAACTGACTGTTTGGTGCTCTTTATATGGGCTGGTGGAATCATTGGTCCGTACTTCTTCGAAAACGATGAAGGCCACAACGCTACAGTCAATGGTGATCGGTATAGAGTCATGATTACTAACTTTTTCATTCCTGAATTGAACAATCATGATGTCCAGGAGCTGTGGTTCCAACAAGACGGCGCAACATGTCACACAGCTCGTGCCACATTCGATTTATTGAAAGACACGTTTGGTGACCGCCTAATTTCACGTTTTGGACCTGTGAATTGGCCTCCAAGATCTTGTGATTTAACACTGCTAGACTATTTTCTGTGGGGCTATGTAAAGTCATTGGTCTATGCGGATAAGCCACAAACGCTTGACCATTTGGAAGACAACATTCGCCGTGTTATTGCCGATATACGGCCACAAATGTTGGAAAAAGTCATGGAAAATTGGACGTCCAGATTGGACTACATCCGAGCCAGCCGTGGCAGTCATATACCAAAAATCATATTTAAAATGTAATGCCACAAGATTATCTTTCGAATAAAAAAAAATTAATGTCAATCGAATTATACATCGTTGTTTTATTGCAATTTTAAGTTCTATACCTCTAAAAAAAACACCCTTTACAATAAAATGTATGGTCAATAGAAATTACAGGATAAAAACACGTATCGCAATTATGGGATACTCTTTAAAATGGTTTAAGATTCACACATAGAAACGCGCTTAAAAATTCAACTTGGCTTAAATTACGTTGTCGTTTTGAGAAAAATTTATTTTAAGAAATAAATTTGAAAATTCATGGACCTTTTGCAACAATATCAAGTGGTTTGTATTTTCGCTCTTTACTATTGTCACATTATGATATGCGTTGTACATTTATAATTTATAAAGTAAATTTCGCGATTTATTAATTCCGTATAGAAGGTAAGTTACTTTTCTCACTTTTATTCAAACTTTGTGCATTTAAGAACAGTGCTGCCTATTTATTTATTTTTTGAGGAAAGGTCGTATAAAAGCTGCGTTGTATGTAATAATTAGACAAAAGACATTTACATTTCGTTTTTTTTTAGGCACAATTTCTATGAGAGGTCTTTTTTTCAGAATTTTTGTTTTTATTGAATTATTATTTTTAAAAAACCTTTTTCTTTTATTATTAAGTATGAAAAGGGCTGACACAAACCATCAGTACTGGAAGCACTCAAATCCTCTTTTTGAAATGTGTTCCCTTTAGATTTTTAAATAAAGCAATCTCGAACTGCTGCGAGGGACAAATCGGGATGTGTTACTCATCCCGAATAATTTCGCAAGACATTTCCACCAATTAGTCGGACCTTCCCACGGAAGGCAGCTCCTCCCTGCTATCTTCTGCCGGAATCCGTATCACTGTGGGGTGTCGGGCGACCCCCAGCAGTTCCATTCGGCAATTAGAGAACTGTGTTTAGCCTCGTTTAGGGCACTTCGCCTCCTTTGCATTGCGGCGGCGCACATTTGACCGCAAATAAACAAACATTAAAGCGCCGCGTGAGTCAACTTTCGACGCACCATTTTGGAAACGCTATTGGGCAGACCGCTTTCAATTACAGATTGAACTCGGGCTTTAATATGCTTTGAATAGAAAACAGTGGATATATACTGGAAGTAATTTATTTTGTAGTATAAAATGAATAACAAAAATTATTTTTTTGGTAATTTTTCATCTATTAAGCTGTAATACTGAATCTCTGTCAATTCTGAACTAAATGCACAACTTCGAGATAGATAATGGCAAATTACTCGTCGTGTGCTAGAACGTGGAAGATTTTGTTCCCATCCTATCTATTTTCAAACCTAACGAGATTTAAGTGCTGTAGTAATAACAAAAATCACTAACACTGGATAAGAATAAACTCAGTACTATTAATGTCACCAATTAATTAAAATACTTAATTGAAGGATAGAAAAGACTTTTTCGCACAAATAAAATCTGAAGTAATTAAAGATCTCAGAAAAAAACAGGGATCCAAACGAACTGATTAGAGAGACATACTTTCATGCTGACAGAATCTTCCTCGTCACTTCATTGGAGTAAAAAACTACAAGGTCCGTCGCGAAATAGTCCTAATGTAGCTTCCAAGTGTGGAGCTAATGAACAATTAATCACCCCCCCTATGTAGACACCTTACAAGTAAATCTTTAATGTAAATTTTACTGCTAGAACTCCTCGTCTTACATTTTATTTCGTAGATTACTAACTTAGTCGTAATAAATAGTTGCGAATTGTTGGCTGTCTCGATTTCCAACCATTGCCACATGCTTCAATTCGCTTTAAATAATCTCATTTACATACTGCGTTTCTTCTAAGAATAGTAAGTTCTTGCAGTAATATATCGGAAAAAATCCTTGGTTAGTTTCAAAAGAAAAAAAAACTCGCTAGACAGCCCGTTTAAATTCTAGCCTCGTTTATGCATTACTCTTTCTTAAAGAATTTTTGTAGATAAAGAAATGATATCGTGAAAATAAAAATAAAAAATATTTTTTTAAATGTGTGTGCAAGTTTTTTTTTTACCCTGAAAAGATTTAAATTAAAACCTGATAAACAGAAATTTCGTTTCCGAACGAAAATGTGCGCATGCTTTTATATATAATTAACGCAATGAAAGATGAATGCGGCTACTTTTTCAAACAATGCCCTACCAATCGCTCTTTTTGACATTGGAGAAATGACCCCCACCCCGAAGTGGATGCAATTTTGTGATTGATATTAAAAATAGATTTAAAAAAAACATCGAGATAGCTATTAATTAGAAAAAAGATTTAAAAAAATCTTTCAATTCGGATCTGATTTCAACCTATTTATGATCTTCCGCATGGTTTTGATCTGACAAGTTGATAAACAAAAGGTAATTTTCTGAAACTTATCCGATGCTTATTCGAACACAATTGCTAATAACAAATTCATTCATTTTATAGCCTTGATTTTTAAATTTGAAATTCCACATGAATTGATTCCTTAGATATGAATGCATATAGAATTCATTGTTCCTTCACAATATATGTTGCATAATTATCTCAAAGACAACAATAACCATTGCTTTAATTCATGAGCGTTACCTACACGCGTTCAAAGGACATAAAACACTTCATAAAAATATCTTTTCTCATCGATTATACTCCATCACTTCTGTTCTTCGTCGCTTCAAATGTAGGTATTTTCTGAAGGTAGTCTTTCGTATCAGTAACTGCTGCGATTGATTACGATAAATAATATTTACTAATCGAATACATAATATTCAGGTCTTTCAAGGATATCGCTTTCTTCGTGCAAGCTCTATTTTTTATAGTTTTTTTTATGAAGCTTGACATTTGATAAGCTCTCTCGTGTCTTTATTATGTTAAAAATTGATAACTGACTGCGGATATCTCAAAATGAGTTGAGGTCGTAAATGTGGGCAAATATTTTAAGAGGCTCCCCCGTACCCAACAAATATTTTTAGCAAGCCAATATAATGTATTATTAAAAACGCAATTAATAAGAACAATGATGAAAAGTATACATTTTGATATTTCTTCAATACTCTCAAACTCAGTGAAACAACGCTCATGAGAGCCAGGGCCTACTGTGCCCATCCCAGTGTACGTGACCATTGGGCGCTGAGGTGCATGAGCAGATGTGATCAGCCTAAAGCGAGATCTCCAGTCCCCAAGAAAGCTTGGGGCTCATTTTATCGACCCCCTGCATTTCTTTAATACTAATGCGATAAAGAAAACTGGGATTTTCTCAATGTTTTTTTCTTACTGAAAAACGAAAGTTTTTGCTTTTCACAGACTAAGTTGAAAAAATTCTCTTTTTTTTCTCCCAACTTAAAAAAAAACAATGTATAAGGGGATTTTAATAATTGAATACTCATATTTATTGAGGAGAGCTCCTTTATTTTGTATGCACACAAAGGTTTTTTTAATAAGTTCTCACATAAATTCTCACAATTATATTTTGTGTATACATGATATATATATATATTTCTATGCCCATGCATGCAATAGTTAGAACACAGCCTTAAATTATTCTTTTTTAATATTTGAATTGAAAATTTATGTGCGGTGGACAAAACCGAACCTTATGGGGGAGGGGGGGTTCGCTCATTATTGGTCTAGAATTTTTATAATCAGTTAATCGACCCTTTGTCTCTTTCTAACTGGTTTGTATGTTTTAATCATGAATTTAAAATTCTCTAGATTCAATGCTAAAAATAAACCCAAGTTTTTCGTCATTAAAACGCATTTTGGACAATAAAAAGTAATGTACAAAATTATTGTTCATCTTTATCGTTTTTATACATGCCAAAAAAAATGGATCCTAATTTTTCCTATCAATATTTTACAAGGGCGTTACTTTTCAAAAAAATTGGTCAAAAATGGATTTCTAAATTTTTATAGGGTGGGGGGTTACAACTCTTTCTGCTTAACGAAGTTTATTTTTTTCTCTGTATTTGTTATCGGTTAATTTCTTAAAAAGTATAAATTTCAACACTAAAGGAACATTTTTGAAAGAAAAGAAAATTTTACTACTTATCTTATATCTCTTCGAAACTTTCAACATTTATTCACTTTAGATAAACATTTTCATGATACATCTAATTCAAAACAGTTATTAAAATAATTTTTAGATTAAAATGTAAATTGATTTGGAACTTTGTAAGGCTTGGAATTTTTTCCTTCTTTCTTCCCATATGAATTTAAGGGGTGGAGGGGAGTGAAAAACTTTTTTTTAAAAAAATGTTTTCTTTAAAATAATAATACAATTAAGGCACCCTTAAAATTATTGATTGTACAATCAGATAATTTTTTTAACTATGTTCCTTAAATTAAGTAGTTTTTATCATGATACACATTGGAAAATTCCGTTTCCTTTAGGAATATATCCACATGATTCCGAAGTTGAAAGAATTATGTAAAGAGGTCCGTTCAATTCCTATTGTTAATGAAAAATACTCGTCTTTTTTTCATTCAACTTGCATAGACTTATGGAACTTTGATTGTTTTTGTGGGATTCAATTTGAATAGATTGATACGAGCAAATAAATCATTTAATCTCATTATACGAAATGAACTCCATTGTGCCATCTCTCTACCAAAGGGTGAATTCAACTGAAAGATAATTTTTAAAATCCTCCAATTTGTTAAATCTGTTCTGTTAAGCCAACAACGGAAACTGTTTCTGAAATTGATTCCGAATTTAATATGAGTTAAATTCTGGAAGATTGTGTTTGGAGTAGGATTCATTATTTCCCTCGTACCTGAAATTATAGAATACTAGTTGCCCCGACAGACGTTGTCCTGTACACACGTCTTAAATCCGAAAGTTACAAACTTTTTTGTATAAGTTGTAACAATCTGGACCGTGTAAGGAAATTTTTTATAAAGAAAGTTATTACAATATACCTGACATCATCACATGTACAGTTACCTCAATTCGACCTATCGATTGCGTGTGAGTATGTATTTACAATGAACTTAGTTGAATACAGAAGCTATTCTAAATAGAAACTTAAACTTGTTTCGATTAAATGGTTAAAAAGATAAAACTTGAGCTTTTTCTCATTACAGGTATATTTTTTAATACACAAAAAATAAATTTATCGTAATGCCATTGAATGTACAATGTTTTCGTTTAATCCTTGAGGGGTATAAACAAACAAATACAATGTTTTGCCAAACCTCGGACATGCAACATATGATTGGCCGTGTGAAAAGCAAGGGTTTTCTAAATCTAAGCCACAGATTGTCATTGTTTGACCTTATGACTTATTAATGGTCATAGCAAATACTAAGTGAAATGGAAATTGCAAACATTTGAATGGGTAGGTGGGTCTGAAAGAATCATTAGAATCTGTGGTAGAAGTACAACTTCCCCTTGAAGTTTGCCGCTCAAAATAGTGTCCTCAAGAATATTGCCCATGATTTTTTTTATGAACAATCGCGCGCCCTTACATAATTTTGGCGCATTTTTAACTAATTGCGATATCGGACCGAATTGTAAAACAAAATCATTCTCGAATCCACTCGAACCCACACCAAAAATGTCATCCAAATCGGTCCAGCTACTTAGGAGGAGTCAGTCACGTACACACGCACAGAAGAATTACATATATAAAGATTATTTGAAAAGATATTAATTAAAAATGTTAAAAAGCATGATTCATCTGCACTTTTGTAATAATAAAGACCCGGTTTGGCCAGTTTGGCTGAAAATCGATTTTCGACGCCAACTTATGTCTTTTTTATAACAATAACGTTGCTACAACAATGCAGGTGAATGTTGAGTTGTATGTTTTGAATGTTTTTAATTAATATCTTTTTAACTAATTGCGATATCTCATCAAATTGCGATTCTAAACCATTCTCGAATCCACTTGAACCCACACAAAAAATTTCATTGAAATCGGTCCAGCCGTTTAGGAGGAGTTTAGTCACATACACACGCACACAAGATTTTTATATATAAAGATATGGATGGAAAAAGAAACGAGATTCAATAACATAAATTAGAACCAAAATATTTTTTAACAAAAAGAACATTTAAAATTCTTTAATACATTAACTGTCACTGTATTCTTCAGGATTCCGGTGGAAAAAACAATATTTACGATTCGTTTACTATTTATTACCAATTCAGATTTACATTCAAAATCATTAGAGCTGTACTGAGTAAATAAAGTGTGAGATGGACAGTAAAGGTTTTTTATTAACTGTAATTTATAATATTGAAAGAAATATATATATATATAACTTTTTAAAAAATATTTTTTTACTATACAATTGGATACTTTAATATGCATACTCTTCAGTTTCTTAAGATTTGCCAGCCATCCTTGACTTTTTTTTATCCTGAAATATTATTGTTGCCAATGCGAGTGAGAGAACATTAACGTCACCCTGTTCAGCTACACGAGGGCTTTGGGCGACGAATCTCGTAATTTTGAACCATGGTCAAATGACGAGGATGACACCTGAGCTGCTACCCCCTCCCAACTTCCACACCTTTCCTACGGGAGGACGTTTGAGACCCGACAGATTGCGTGCATCAGCTCCTCTACACGGCACAAGGCTCGAACTCATGACTCGTCAGTCACGAACCCATGACCTTGACCACTAGGCCTCTCATCACTTTCCCCATTAATCTTCCGGCCGCTTGAAAGATTTGTCATATGTATGTGACCCGGCGGAAAAAATGGTTGAGTACCTCTGTATGTGGCATGGGGTACTCTAAATAGCCGTCAAGCTGCAAGTCTTCTCGTGAGGCTGGAGGAAGGGGAATAGAGATGTGAGTCCTCTGACCACCCCGGGGGATTCTCCCTCAAAATTGGGGTGGGACTGAGTCAAACGGTACTATCATTTGATGGTGTTCAAAGCTGTGACTAAGGACATTCATACATTTGATCCTTTGCTGCGGTGAATTTCGCGTCATCGTTCAGACATCGTCAGACAGGTGGCATTGACCTCAACAACAACTAAACTAAAGTTGAAATTTGATATTAATTTTGAGGCATTTTATTCCTCTGAATGCTTAGTTCGTTCTTCTCAAGGCTTGAAATGAAGCCCCAGCGCTTACTTTCTTCCCAGCAAGATGGCCGACAATGATGTCCGTGCCAGTCGAGAATTCACTATCGATATTCATTTATTCCTACACTCATGCATAGAAAGAAATAAAGAACAACAAATTAATAATAGATCCCTTTTGAAAGTAAGAAAAACCGTAATGGGACATTTGAAAATGGCTCGCCTAACAGCGCATTTAACACCCCGCTGCGGTTCTCATCCGGGTTTGCAGACGATAGGAAAGTGCCTGCTCCCTCTCTTCACTTTCCGCCCCCCAACCGGGTTGTCATTGTTATTGTTATTAATTCGTTTCATTTTGGCGGAAATCGTTAGCCGAACATGCAATGTCGCCTCTGCTCATTTGCATAGGCGATGCACAGAGGTGACGGAGCGTTGGTCTGTTTATTGTGTGTAATCGAGTATTGCACGCGATTGAGATGCATGCTTTGATTTATGTTCTTGTGGAGGAAGGGTTTGTTTCCTTCGCACCCGGTGATGCAAGAAGGGACGATTAGAGCGCTTTTGTTGGATGAACAACTAACTCTAAAGCAGCACGAGGACTAGTGGTGACGAATCTCGTAACTTTGGAACCTCGGGCAAGTAATGAGGACTACATTTGAGCTGGAATATCCCTCTCCAAATTACCACACTACGCCAACGGGAGGACTTGGAGCTCGACAGATTAATGTGCATCAGCCCCCTTCACATTGCGGGTCTTCAATGGGACCAGGATTCGAACCCGTGACACTCCATCCACAAGTTCTTGACCCTAACCAGTAGACTACCGAGGCCACATTCGATTGATTTGGATGAGCGGAGGGAATATTTCTTCTTTTGTTTGCATTTAAAATTAAGGAATCGCACTCTTGAAATCTTTGTATTCAAAAATAATCTGCCATTTTATTACTATTTATAATGTAATGTGATAGAAATATTCCTTCTCGCTTGATTTTTAAAAATATTTGAAATTTATTCCTCAAAAAATCAGACGCCTCAGCGACCCTTTCCATATGTTGGGATCTAATCTCCTCTCTTGTACTTTTCTTGGATTTTACGCATCTATCACTAGCGACGTAAGAAACAGTATTTGAAATTATTTTACTGGAAAACGATGCACGAAACACTGTTATATAATGCAATATATGAATTATTTCTGAAGCCTTGGGATCAAATCATTTAAATGAATATCTTAAAGATTTGATTTGGAAGCAATGCTTTTTGGGAAGGGATATTTTTCATTCAATTATTTCAATGCATCTCGAAGTATATAAAAAATTTTTTGCCATCCAACTGTTAGCTTCAGCTTTCTTTGATAAAACTTGGTAAATGAATCCTGTTCTCTTCAGCCATTAATCCAACCCTAGCATCCGTTTCACGGAAAACCTTTTGCATTCTCCACCTTTGTGTCATTCGTTGGCGAAATTCCAGCAGCTGTCAGACGGATGATTGCCTCAGCCAAATGATTTGCCCTTAGGTAGTAGGGCCATTCTGCTGCTTTGTGGGGATGGATCCTTGAGAGCAATTAGCGCAGCAGGTGCAGAAAAGTCGGCGATAATTCAATTAAATCCACCCACATATACTTTTGTACTGTACGGAGGCTTATTTTTTAAATTCTTTTTCGTGTTATCTATTTCCCCCTTTTATAAATACCTCTCTCTGAGCAAAGAAAAATGGGTTGTCCAATTATTTCACAAGCGATTCTCAGGAATAGATATACTGTCTACCAGTATTCGTGATCGATTTTGCTTGATTTTACATTCTCAAAACAAATTGCAGCTTTTTATTAAAAAAAAGTATTGCCTTTGCTGGATGCTTTGTATTTTACATCTCCGGGGCAAAAATGGTCGCACTCTAAAGCAGCTCCTTTCTCACCCCCCTCTACGACGGGTCTCGAACCCACGGCTCGAAATGCCTTCCACACCCTGTCCACTCAACGACTGCCGTCGTTATAGTTGCTCGGCAAAATTAGAATTTGCTGAAAATGGATATTCCTTTCGAGTGCATTGAATAACACATACAAAAGCTAATACTATTAAACTATATATTTTAATAATTATCAATTTAAAAACAAAGAGAGCATTTGAAACATCATTAATTTGAATTCTAATTTATTATAATTTTTTGAATAATTTTAAATCGTTACAGAACCAGTAGTAGAATCTTTACATTAGTTTTGTAATTTCATGAACTTTATACAAACATATCCTTCATTAAAGTATTGAATGATTATTATTATTTGTAAGTATAAGATGACATCGAGTGCACGAGACTGTTAACATTCACCCCCCCCACGCCACTGAATTTTAAATAAAAGATGAAATGCGTCACGATGAACGTTTCCTGGAATCTTCTCTTACCAGAATTGTGTTTATCTTAATTTCATTTTGATGGTAGCTCAGATGAATTTGCTATATATAAGTCATCTATTACTCTAAAGGGGATATTTTTAGGGATTTGTTACGCAGTTGCCTATTATTGAAGAAGAGTGATTTGGGGAATAAATTCGTTTGTCGGCATTGTTTTATCAAAAAAAAAAAATTAAGAAGATCTGAATAAGAACATATTTTTATATTGAAAACGATTTCAAATTTAATATCCCATTCTGACGGCTGTCTTACATGCAACAATATATTTTAATATACCCTTCATTTTAATTACATATTGATCTTTTTTTTCTTAATAAAATTTGCTTAGTAATTCATTACTATGCTGTAATGTCAAATGTGTTTTAAGTCTTATATGGTAAATTGGAAATTGCCTTTATTTTTCCCCTTTGAGCTTGTAAAGATGTGTGAAAAATTAGTCTAAGGATTGGAGGATGTTTTTATTTGAAAATGTTTGGTGCAGACGAGTTGACAAAGAGAGCTTTCATCAAGTTTTCCTCCGTTTTAAATTTTTAAGAAAATATTTCGGGAACCCTTAAGAAAGATTTCATTTCTGAAAAAATACATTTTTCCCGAACAAATAGTTAATTAATAGTGCTTCCTTGGAGAAATGTTTTTGTTCCTATTTCTAATGATGAGTTGAAAGTATCAAATCCATTTAGAATATATATACAGTGGCGCACGCAAGGTCTTTGGGGGTCCGGACCCCCCCAAAGCCCTTGATTTTTTTTCAGATTGATTATAATTCTAAGTATATAGTACATCAAATTTAATTACTTTTTATTAATGATTAATTTTATTAATTAATGCTAATTATTTATTCAAAAATTAGTTTTTTTACTGTGTTTTGTTCCCGAAAATCGACAAAATCAAAAGGAGCATGATACAAGAATTCTGAACTTTCAACCCCGGACCCCCCCTTGAGAAATTCCTGTGTGCGCCACTGTATATATATATATATATATATATATATATTTCTAATATATTTCTAATAATATTCATATTCTCACTAACATGTCGTCCGCAGTTCACAGTTATGAAATAATTCGGTAAAAACCTTCGTACTGCTTTGGAATTCGACGTAAATTAAAACCAAATAAAAACGGATTTTATTTAAGCATTATTTGTTATGCAACTTTTTTTTAGATTGTCTGTATTTTTGAACAAGAAATGCTCGGACTCAAGTTTTAAATTTTCCCTACTCGAACGTTTGTAAGCAAAATTTTAGGAAAGTTTAAGATTGAGTGTATTTAAAAATGAAAAATTAGATACGAGGGGAGAGGGGAATGACATTCTCTCTCGTTTTGAGAAAATTCTTCCTTAGAAGTTATAACTAATAAGAGTGGTATAAATTTCCTCCAGCTTCTATGTGAATTGCAAAAGTTATTAAATATGTCCTTTTTAAAGACTTGTCATTTTTAAAAAATATGCAAAAGCAAAAATTAAAAAATATTGTTTCTGAAAAATTCCTATTCTGGAACATTTGCTTTAAACTCTGTAGCAAAATAGAATCAATAATGAATGCATTTATTGCAACTAATTCATCCTGTAACGTTATCTTGTCTTCGAAGAAAAAACGAGCGTGGTTATGAGTATTGAAACGCGATACTTTATTTAAAATCGATCATGGGGACAAGAAAGAGTAATTGTTGTTGTTATTTGAACAAAAGGATTATTTCTGAATTCTTATTATATTTCTACGATCCCAATACAGCTGCATAATAAAATGGCGATCCACTGAATATATTACATTTCTGAGTATTGAAAGGAGCTGTATTCGTAAAGTTTTGAAGGATGAGTTATGGAATCTTCTTTGTGAAGAAAATTTCTAAGTACAGCAATTTTCTGCAACACTTATTGTACTTTCTTGGGTTCCTTCACGCCCACGTATTCAAAATGGTTAACAATCGGCGTGGAAATGAATGCTGACCAATTGGAAAACAGTGTCTCAACAAAAGAAACACGTTTTTGACAGCTTTACTTTCAGTCTGCTCCTAAGGGGGCGCGTTGTTTTGAAAAACATTCAGCAGTCATTTCAGTGGGTGCGTGCACCTGACCTTTTTAAACTTGGTGGTCCCCAGGTGCAGTTCGGACGTGAAATGGACCTACTCTCTTCTGTTTCAACGAAACGTCTACTGGAATTTTATCTTTCAGGTATTATGTAAATGAAACATATTCGATTCAAGTACGTATGGTGTTTTTTGAATGATTATTTCTAATGTGTGTATATTTCTTACAACCTTTTCTAAGGGACTCTTAAAGATCAGTCGCGATGTTATTTTGAGTGTCATGAAAATCTGCCATCTCTCTTGTCTTTTGTGGCTCTTTCCAGCGAAAAATGGTTATAGCACTAATATAATATATATTTTCATACTGGATTTGTATTAAAAACGGCTTATGTCTCAAGTAAAAGAGAAGTGACTTTTCCTTCTGACACCTTTAACACTATTCTTGTTCATTGAATAATTCATTATGAAATGTTTGCTTTGTAGTAAAGGAGGGCCTTTTTTAACTGTGTTTTTTTAAATAAAAGACCCTTTCTCTCTTTTATGATATGTTTAATTGAAATGTTTAAAGAACTATTTTTTGTTACATTTGCTTCAATGACTTTTTCCTGTTGGTACTTTTCCGTTACAACTATACCAAGGCATTTCTGACGCCTAGTTCGTGCATTTTGCATTCTTTCGGTAGTACTATACTTTCATATAATTGACGAAAAGCACAGAAATACATCGCAGAAACAAAAAGGCACTAAGAACAGAAAAGAACAATTTTATTTCCTTATCAGCGATTTTTTATGATAATGTGTTCCATTATAAATAGAGACGACCAGTGGCGCACACTAGGGAGGGGTCCTGCCTCCCCCAAAAGCCCTTGATTTTTTTTATTTATTATAATTCTAAGTATGTAGTACGTAAAATTTAATTAAGTATTTGTTATTAATGATTAATTTTATTAATTAATGCTAATTATTTATTCAATAATTAGCTTTTTGCTGTTCCCGAAAATCGACAAAATGAAAAGGAGCGTGATACGAGAAGGGTGAACCCCTTGAAAAATTCCTGTGCGCGCTACTGGGGAGGACTATTGAACGCAATTAAAAATTAAAACAACTTGTTTCATTTTCTTTGTAAAAGTTACAATAACTTTTTTCTTTGATTTTTTAATCGGGTGAAATAACGTGGGTTTTATACCTGTGAATAATATAAAGGTTTACTTTGAATACCAATGCAAGTTTTTGAGTTAAATCTTATTTTTAGCGCTTTCTCAAAACCACCAGAGCTCTAACCACGATTGTCTGGTCTCGAGTTTGCGACGACGACCACTCAGCGGACCTCGATCCTTGTTATTATCTAGATCAGGGGTGTCCAACTCAAATGACCTTGCGGGCCACTTCCGAAAACCATTATAATCTCGCGGGCCGCACATAAAAAATATGTGCATTTATATCAGATTTGGAAACAACAATAAAACACATTTATTGGAATGAAAATATAAAACAAAATGAATTATTATTATTGTTTTCATTATTTTTCATGTATACAGACATAGGTAATGTATATATATAATAATGTTTATATAATATAGTAATGCAATGATCAAATAATGTTTAAAATATTAGTTTCCATTTTCTTGAAAATAACGGAGTTCTTTTTAAATTAAATTCCTTTTAATTTTTAAAATTTGATTGTGCTGTTATTCTCAAACGATTTAGTATACATTGCCTTTTATCTTAACGGTCCGGAATATATTTTTTAAACTTTAAACATCTGTGTGAAACTGCCTCTTGCTTTTTGGGCACTCCAAATAGAAAAGGAGGAGGAGAAAAGAAATTCGCACACACACGGAGAATAATGTACCATCCATAATAATGGGTATGCATAATGCCATTCGGAATTTATTAAAAAAGTTATTTATTATTGTAAAATCAAATGTAACTGTTTGATAAAATATAAATCTATTTTAATCTAAAGGACGTTTCTGTTATCAAAAAGGACTTATTATAAAACAAGAACAGGTAACAGGCAAATACATTGTAGATTTATATATATACAAATTTCCTCTTAAATAAATTTCAAAATGAAAAAAACTTTAAAAACCTGAAATTTAAAATTTTTTAAAAACGAGTCGGCGGGCCGCAGTTTACGTACTGGAGGGCCACGTGTTGGACAACCCTGATCTCGATCAACACTAGTTTAGGAGAGAAATTCTAACCGCACCACCCTGAAACCTTTTATACTCCCCCCTCAAATAAAGTGTAATACTGGAAATCTTTCTTTTGAAACGGTCTACAAAAGGTATGGTATTCTTCCAAACGATCAGAATAGGGATCATGCGTTGCATGGCCTTCGAGTAGTGATTATGTAGGCCTTTTGTTCGAACTCGGAAATATCACCGGTCCTACAGTTCGCAATCTTTGCCGTTCACTTTGATACTACAAGCCAGTATACAAAATGAAGCTCTTATTGTGGCAATTTTTCGGTCGTTGCTATCAGTCCTCCATATCGCACCCATCTCTCCCGCAGTGCTTTGCTAAATCTTTCAATTAGCACGTATCCAATTAAGTGGTGGCGACTCCGGAAAAAACACCCCCTGCCCGGCGTGAGAAGAGCAAGTCCCGGCCCCGCAGGGGGTTAACAATCGACCAGTCTCTGCTGAAAACTCCTAACGAGACGGCGAAGCTAATTTTGCGGCGTACCGCTAACACGGGGCTGTTAAAAACTCGGTATGCTTTTAAAGTGCATGGGAACGACCCAGAAAACTTGCAATTCGTCAGACGTTTTGTGCTGCCTTTAGCTCACACACACACAAGATTTACTGGGGTGCACTGATTTCAGATTCCCTCTCTCCCGATCGCTATTCCTGCGCCTAATTGTAGTTCACTTATTATTTGCCTTGGCAATCCAGAAGGACTTAACTTATTCTACATACATTAAATCTTAAAAGGGCAAAGCTACCCCCCAAGTGTAACGAAAGGAGATCTCCCACAGAGATCATTTGCTCCATACGACTCTCTCTCTGCGAGTGGAAATGTTCGCGTTTGTCCCGAACTAGTGGTTATAGGACATGTTAACTGTTAAAGTGTCAAAATGTAAGCATTTCTGCCATTTGCTTTACTGGGTTTTTTAATGAACTTAAACTAGTGAATTACTGTAATATCCCGTACAGTAGCGCACACAGGAATTTTTCAGGGGGAGGGGTCGAAAGTTCACCATTCTTGTATCATGCTCCTTTTGATTTTGTCGATTTTGGGGAACAAAACACAGTGAAAAACTAATTATTGAATAAATAATTAGCATTAATTAATAAAATTAATCATTAATAACAAATACTTAATTAAATTTTACGTACTATATACTTAGAATAATAATCAATCGGAAAAAATCGAGGGCTTTGGGGGGCGTCCGGACCCCCAGGACCCTCCCTTTGTGTGCGCCACTGATCCCGTATTAACGTATTCTTGTCCCGTAATTAGATTACTTGACCTAGTAAATCCGCAGACAGGTCTGAAACGCTTGGTCCATGTCTTAATCCGTGAGTTGGAAGAGCAAAGGAGAGACACATACAAAGGGAAGGGGGTTGAGTCTGAGAGAAAAAGCATTTTGCATGGAAAACTATTTTCTGTAAATATATTCCGGAGCAATTAAACCTAAATTGTTTTGAGTCTAAATTAAATTTAAAATTCCCCTAAGATTTTATCACCCATCTGTAACTACCCGATTTATATTGCGTCTCTTGGCCCAACTTTTGCGTAACTTTGGGGTATTAATGTATATTTTTCTCCCAAAATTGTATCAATACTTTTAGTTGCGTTCGATTCAGTTCATGTATCATTAAATATACTGAGTTACTCACGAAAAAGTATTTTAGTTATCGCATTTTTAAAATTTTATCGTTGTGTGCTAACAATAATATCCTTATTAATTCAGTTATTACGCTTATTGGTTATTATCCTTGTTCTTTTGGCATTTAATATTCATTTTATTGTGTGTGCGCCTGTGTAAATACATTAAAATATTTAATCTCTCTCTCTCTCTAAATAATCTTAGTTTTGCGATATTAATTTACTTCATAGTTTTTGAATTTAATAATTTAGGTTTATTTTCTTCTATGTCACATCAAAATGTAATATATTTCTTTTTTAACTTTCAAAAAAATAATGCTTAAAAATTTAAAATTTCAAGTTATATTAATTCACCCTATTGTGCCATGTTTTTACGCGGGGGATATTTATAGAATCAATTTTTTATTTTAACTTCTTATCGGGTTGTAATGAATGCTTCCAAAATTTTTCTTGTGATAAGGTTTTTTTTAAAAAAAATGCATGAAAGCAGCACTCCCAAATCTAGGATTTTCTGCCATTGCATTCGGCTGAGGGTATCCGCTAGTCCAAAAACAGTTCAATGCTGCAGGTGTGAAAAAAGCCAGAAGGAGCGATGCCAGAGGATAGATCCCATTCGAATCCGTGCAGCCGGGGAATGCAGACCTTTGAGTGGTTGTATACTGTTCTCCACAAGTTCTCGCGCCTCATCAGCATCAGTAGGCCAACCCGAGCGCTCTGCTTCGTGAATGTCACAGTCCTCGTTTTTGAAATTTCGATGCCAACACAAACGTTGACAGTAGTACCTAAAGATGTTCGCATGATTCGGTGAAGCTGGCTTTTTGTAACAGAACTGGAAATAAAGGGTGGTTCTAATCCGGTAGTGAGATAGTTCCACTTCAGACACCTTGTGCTTAATGGTAACGATACTTTTTTTACAGTTTTCACAAAACAGTCTGTCAAATGTCGTCTGAAAAATATGAATAAACAACGCTATCTCTTTGGACAGCGGTGGCGGGAAACTTTCGTTACAAGATATATTTCATTTAACACAAGATTTCAAGTACTGAAAACTTTTCAATAAAAGGTTAAAATAACTTATTGCTTATTTACCAAACGCTTAATCCGTACTAAGGGTTTTAATTCGGGCCCTATTTTTATATTCATTTCGATACGAAAAAAAATAATAATTCGATTTTTTTTGTTTCCAGATGAAGCTGTGCGACACTTGTCTCAAGCTCATGGGTTTCTACCCACTCCCCCTCTCACCCCTACCAGTCCACGGAGCACATTCAGCGGCAGCAACTCTTCATCTCCTGCCTTACCCCAAGAAGAGTCTCATTTTTCACCACGAGGGGAGCTTCCAGCGCACCCTCTTCCAGTGGTGCCCTTGCCTATGCACCTGAGTTCAGCCTTTTCAACCTATTTTCCATCCCAAGCAAATGCTGGCCCAAAAAAACGCAGGAAAAAGACTTTCGATTTTTCACATCTGGCCGAATCAGCAGTCAAAGCAGATGAGTATGAAGATGTTACAGACGACTCCCCGGGGGCTGTAGTGGATGTACAGCCCCAGGATAGACTAAGGCTGCCGGTTATACACCCTCAGTACCACCCTTATCACTCCCATCCCCAGGGACACTCCATCTTCTTCCAAGGTCAAATATACAGTCCCGTGTTCCACCAGGAAGCAGCGAACAGACCTCGACAGGGTATCTCCAGATCCGTACTAGAGCGGAGGTTCTGCCGTGCGCGCACATCCAGTCGTCCCAAAAAAGATTTCATCTGCAAGTTCTGCCAGCGACAATTCACCAAGTCCTACAACCTGTTGATACACGAAAGGACACACACGGACGAAAGACCCTACACGTGCGACATCTGCCAAAAGGCTTTCAGAAGACAAGACCATCTCAGGGATCATCGGTGAGTAGCTCTTGCTATTGGACCATACAAAAAATAGTTTCCATTCCATCCCCCCAAAGGATTTTGTAGGTGTTTCATAAATACCGAAATATTTTGGAGAACATAGTGCAAAGAGTGTTTTTTTTTTTGTATGTCTTTTTGAAACTTCAGTGAATTATATATATTATTTAGCAATGTCCAACGTCTCATTTAAGATATACGTTGATTCTGAATAATGGATCATTCTCTTATAAATGTTTCGATGCAAATATAAGAAGGGTTTAATGTTTAGAAATTGGACTCCTCTTTTATATTAAAAAAAAACAACCGTAATTGGAAAAATTTTGATTATAATTGATAAATCTAAAATAAGTACTTTTAGTCTTTGAAATGGCATGTGTGTCAAATTCTGTCTGAATGTCCTTTAAGGCAAACTTTTTCGATCTCCGTTTTTTTCCAAAATTTTTCCCTACCCGAATCAAAGCATGACTCAGTAGGTAGAAGTAAAAGATGCACTTTTCCAAAATTCCGTTGCGTCCCTGCGAAGGAGTCGCGATACACAGTTAGGAACTCCTATGTTAAGATGTGTTTTTTTTATTTACACTTTCAAGATCATTTTCACTTATTAGTCCGATTTTCAAGCAGAAAAATGCATCTATCTTCATATAAATTTGTAAGGTAGTAGCTTATGCATTCTTATATTATGCTGTGTGAATTTGAAATTGAGAAAAATTCCACAAAAGAAGCTAAGTAAACCTATTTAGTATTCCAAAATGAGAAAGGGAAGTATAGAGAATGAATCTTGCACAAGTAAAAAATGAACTGCGATCTACAGATAGAAATGAGTATCTATGATGAACAGTGGTTTTCAAAGTGGGTTGGGGAGTACTTGTGAAAAGAATATATCAAAATAGTATGATCGTGAGTTTAAGATCGTGTATAACATGATCGTTGTTCGATGTGTGGTTTTACTATTGTCAACATCATAAGTGGACCGAATATGTGAAGCCAGTGGCGCACACAGGAATTTTTCAAGGGGGGTCCGGGGTCGAAAGTTCACCATTCTTGTATCATGTTCCTTTTGATTTTGTCAATTTTCGGGAACAAAACACAGTAAAAAACTGATTTTTGAATAAATAATTAGCATTAATTAATACAATTAATCATTAATAACGAGTAATTAATTAAATTTCACGTACTATATACTTAGAATTATGGTCAATCGGAAAAAAAATCAAGGGCTTTGGGGGGGTCCGGACCCCCCTTGTGTGCGCCACTGTGTCAAGCACATGCGCCCGAAGATTTTAATTACTATACATTACAGTATGTTATGTTGGGTATTACGTATAATTTTTTTTTTCGTTTTAAGGACCGCAATCAATGGTTTTGCGACTGTTCATCTGTAAAATAATGCAATCACAATATTATATTCATACTTTAGTATTTTCCTACACATTTTTCTAAAAAGAAGGCCGAGTGTAGGTTCTATTATTACACGAATGAGAGAGAGTTTTATTTACATCACACACTATACAGCAATATTATTGGCTACACTCCTCGTCCTTTTGGTGGCCGCGGTAGCCGATTGGTATAGGTATCGGATCGTGGCTTGCTTGTCACGAGTTCGAGCCCAGTACCACCAAAGACCCGCCGTGTAGGGCAGCGATGCACGTTAAATCTGTCGAGAGCTGAAACGTTCTCCCGTTGGTGTGGTTAGTAGGAGAGAGGGGTGCCAGCTTAGGTGTCGTCCACGTCACTTGAACCATGGTTCAAAATTACGTAGTCCTTCACCCAAAGCCCTCGTGTAGCTGAACAGTGCGACGTTAATATTCAATCTGTCAATCCCTGTCCTTTTGCACCTCGGTCAAGTGACACCGAAGCTGGTTGCCCTCGCTCCTAACTACCATACCAACGGGAAGGCATTGAGTCTCGACAGATTTAACGTGAAGCTCCCCCCTTTACAGGGCATTATTAAAATAAAGACTTATTCAAATTATAAAGCCAGTTCCCCCCCTTTTTTTAAATTGGTAATTCTTTGAAATGATTCCGTGACGGTGTCATGAACGATGTGTGCATGCTCCTTAAAGCGATTTTCACTGCCTTATCGAAATCTAAGCTTTCAGCATCTGCGCTCTGTTGTCTTCACCGAGACGCAGAAATCAGACCATCGTGATTACGAATATCCCAGCCACTTTTTTCTCCTTTTGATTTATCCAAAGCGAAGCATCACCAATTTCTTCTCTCGTTTTATCGCTTTCGATTGGATTAAAACTTGCTTTCTGTCAGATTGTTGCAGTAGAGGAAACCTAACGCACTAAACATTACTTGCAGCAAAATACTAGATGGATTTCCTGGAATATGCAACTGAATATTGGTAGGTACAGGGAAAAAAGGTCAATATAGTATTAATCAATAACAACCTCTTGGGATTATTCATAAATAAATCGGTGATTCAGGAAAAGCGAGATAAAAAGGAGCTCTGCATCC
The DNA here is from genome assembly GCA_019973935.1 of Trichonephila clavipes. Lineage (NCBI taxonomy): Eukaryota > Metazoa > Arthropoda > Arachnida > Araneae > Nephilidae > Trichonephila > Trichonephila clavipes. The sequence continues at coordinate 188,903 of BMAU01018556.1, forward strand.
ATTAATGCGTTGCATTTATCTACACAATAAGCTCATTCAAGAAGATGACGATAAAAATGACTGCGACACTTATCGTTCATCAAAATTCCACACTACGTCATATGAGGGCTATTCCCAAACGACGGTCTTTGTTTGGATTCGAGTCCAAAATTTGGCTTCTGACCATCCAAACTGCTCTTAGTAGGGGACGCACTTTACCAATAAATACAATTTTAAATTAATCGTAATGTAATATGGGATTGCGAGTGAAACTTGACATTGCTTAGCTCTCAAATTGTTGACTGTGTAGACTCAAAATCTTGACATTGGCTTGGTGTGGCAATTTAGAATGTGGAATGCCACCTTTGATCTTATCTTATCTTAAATCAGAACAAAGTCTGTCCCCAGCAGAGCTCGTGTTGCTGTAGAGTGCGGCATGAGTGACCAACCTTTTGGGGACGAATCTGATTAAAAAATACCATGTGCTTGCCCAACAAACAATGAAAAAGGGAGAAAATATAAAGCAGGTAGTTTATGCAAGTCTATGTCGTTGAAATTTAAAAATTGTATAACAAATAAAAAAAAGTCAAATTTAAGTTTTATTGTTAATGCAGGTCCAATCACTTCGGTTAAGTATAAAATAAAAATAAGTAGCTTTTCAAAAACTTTTAAACAGTCAGTACTTGCTTAATATATTAAAAAAAAAAAAAAAAACTTGTTCAGAAACATATTTGAACCAAACCTACAGTGCAACATCTTGACAGCCACAAATCGTGTAAATTTCAAAAATATCTTGTAGGTACAGATTTTCAATATACAATCGAACCTCCATATTACGAACCTTTATACAGCGAATTTTTCTATAGGGCGAACTTTTTCGTGGAACCAAAAACATTTCACGATTTCTTCGTAAAATAACCTCTCAATAGCGAAGTCCATTTTTTATGTAACGAACTTTTTCTTTTGTGATTCAATTTTTTTCTCCCTATTTTTAAAGTATTTCTGATCATTTCAAGTTATTCTCTCTTTTAACACATTTTATGGTTGTCGTGAATCTTGAACTGGTTTTACCAGGGGTTTAACTCGCCTAGAATAAAAAAAAAAATTGCCGTAATTTTTCAAATAAAAAAACTCAAAACTAACAGATTTTATGAGTAATTAAATTTAAGGACGCATGTGTTAATGTATGTTTAGAATTTCTAGTTCTAAAATAATGTATGTTTAAAAATACTTGTATGCGTTATATATAAATTTTAGAAAAGGTCGATAAAAAATTCATTAGTTTTAATATAAAATTATTTTCTTAATGTTGAAAATACAGTGTATTCTTCGACATTCTTTTGTCTTGTTTTTCTTGCAGTTTTTCTTCCTATTATTTTTTTTCATGGTAAGATATAAAGTTGATAATACATTACATGGTAAGATAATACATTAATTTACAAAAAGGTGTGAATAATTACTTTTTTAATATATAGTGTTTATGAATTTAAAATTTGCTTTAAGTGGTTTACAAAGTATGTTGAAAGATTGTAACGAGCTCCTCGTATTTGCTTTCCGGTCAATAATTTTGATTTGGATTTCAGGTGGGGAACAACCAATGGGTTTGTTGTGATTGAAACAGATGAGCGTTTTTTTATCATCTTGGGAATCCAAGCCTTGATTAAATCCCGCAAAATGAACTTTTAAATCTATCTTAGCTTGAAGCATTGTGAACTTTGGTAAATATTTCCTGCACTAATGTGAAATGAGTTAACCTTTTGTTGTAAGCTAAAGTTTGTTCTCAAAAGAAAATATACGACCTCAATTAGGATAGGAAAAATACAATCGTTTCGCTTTAATATTAAATTTAAATTATTTAAATGTCTCATAATATCGGTAAGAAAAGCTAAATTCCACCCTTCATTCTTGAGAAACCAGAACTCTTTGAGCAGTTCATTGTTTTCCAAATATATTTTGAAACACTCTCCCTCAAATACCAATATCTCGCGAGTGCACTCTCATTGGAAAACCAACGCACATAGCAATGAATTCATATATATAATTTGGTATTTTACTTCAATTCATTAAGCTTTATTTAAAGTAAAATTTGAGGGTTTATTTTTGCCTGAGACAATCGTATTTCAACAAAATTGTAAAAAAAGTCATTTATTATTTTCTCTTCTGAGCTTTTGATTTTTCAATAAGTCTTCGCGTGTCACTGTTATAACTTCGCCACACAGTTACACGAGTGCTTAGGGTCGGCCACTCCAAGCAAACACCCCTGGTTGGCATAAATGAACGATCAATTAATCTTATTTTTTCAGGTCGAAGTATGTTCTGGCATTGATGCCACATTCTAACTTTACTATTAATAGAATTCTCATTTGTGTTCAGAAGCAATATTTTTTTTTCACATTTCATCATCGGTATCTCAATGCTAAGCGATTTCTTACACTATTTTTGTCTTGATTAAGTTGAAGACTACAGATTTAAATAAACATTTGTGAATATTGTAAATTCAGTGTTTTCAACCACACAAACTTGTATTGACATTGGATATTTTTTACATTAAAATAATGTGTTTTGAATGTGTATCCTCTTGGATATGAAGTTAAGACAGGTTTTTTTTTTAGTTTCTTCACGAGAAATAAAAGCTAATAATTTTTTACTGATATTTCTTTCTGTTCTGCACCGATGTTTTTAATTCGACTGTGTTATATTTATAAAACTCTCTGAACGCATAGAAATGTCATTATCGTTAAAATTTAAAAAGAAAGTAAGTATAAAAATTTATTACTTTTTAAAAATTAATTTGTGTTTAAAAAAAAGGGACGTTCACATTCTCAGGAATAATAAGGGAACATCTTAATATGAAACAAAAATGCAGGTCGAGCTTTTAGAATGCCTGAATATGGAGCAAGTTCTTTGGAAAATTTACCGCCAAGATTTTTATTTAAAAGAAATTATAATACAACTTTAATTCTAAATATCTACTCTTACTGTAGTTTTATTACATTAAATATTTCATTTCTCGTTCATTTCGTCTACTCAAAAAATTAGAATTATAATTTAGTATTTTAAGATACTTATATTAATAAATGTAATTTTTTAAAAAAAATCCAGTACACTAACTTGTAATTTTTCAAATGCGATCTTCCAGTGTAGTGAAATATTTTGCACCTCAGAACGAAAATACAGCGGGTGCAATTTAAAGAGGTGTTTTATAAAGCCCAAGTAATCAAAGGCTGGGTCTGTAAAGCGGCCTGCAGATATTTTAAGTATGTCGCAGTTGCCCCGAGATCGCCGGACCTCGTGCGTTTCTATCATGTTTCGGTGGGGTGCGCAGACGAGATTCAAAGGCGCCCCCTTTTGATAATCGTGCGCCTATCGATAAAACAAAAGAGCGCGCAACTCATTCTCCAAATTCCACGAGGTCAGGCACGAGCTGACGTCACGTTTTATCCGGGTTTCAAGATCACGTGGCACGATCGCCCAGCACGACATTACCCTAATTTCATTTTTTTGTGCCTCGCCCCCCCTTGTAAAAACGTTTTGCATCAGGGGGAGGAGAGGAATGTGCTACCGGAACTGAGAGAGTCCCGATGGAAGGAGAAATAGAATGTAAATTTTGTTTCAAGCGGCAGTTCGCGTCGTTCTGGTATAATTTATAGCGCAGTGGATTACTGTTATTCGGGGACTTTATTTCAGGCTGCTGCGAAGAAAGGCTTTTTTTAAATATGCTTTTAGCAACTTAGAGCAGGAGATTAGATAGCACTAAAAAAACCCAGCTGAAAAGCAATATTTAAAATTAAAAAAATGCGATTATAAACTTTTGCTATAATAACGTACGATGTCCATTTTTGTGAAAATATTGCTTACTACAAGTTTTCACACCCACAACATTGTAACCCATTCGGAAATAGTTCTGTGGCCGCAGTAGCCAAGTGGTTATTTATGGTCATGAGCTTATGGCCGACGAGTCAGGAGTTCGAGCCTTGTGTCACTCAAGACCCGCAGAGTAGATGCTCAAAGTCTTCCCCTTGACGTGGTGTGGAAGTTAAAGAGGTTGGTGTAGTATGCCAGCTCAGGTGTGTGTCGTCTTCGTTACTTGACCACAGTTCAAATTTTCGAGGTCCGTCGCCAATAATCATTGCTTAAAGGGCGACGTAAATCAGCAATCACTATGAAGTGACGTTTGCAAACACATGCTTTCACAGAACATCTTATGATTGAGAGAGTCTCTCTGAAATTTCAACTTACTCTTTAAAAAATATACAATCATCATCTTGCATTTATAAACCTACTGTGTGTTTAGCCGTAATGTGAGAAGAACAGTGCGAGAGAAATCGGCTGTTTTCTCTTGCCTTTTTTCCCTTCGATTTTATTTGAATGGTTCCTCCTAGCTTAAAGTAATATTTTTGATTACGATCAAATGGGGGATAATTTGGCCAAGAGTTTTTTAATGTTTGATGGAGTATAGAAAAAAAAGGTGGGGGGAGTATATAGATTAATCAATTTCTTGCATTCACTATACCGAAAATTTCCTTACAACATTATATATTGTATATAATTACCATAATATTTAAGTTACCTTTTTGTGAACATTGAATTTGCTAATTATATATTAAGGTTCCTCCCCCTACGCTCGACCAAGAGGAGGAATATTTCCCCATAAAAAATTATTAATTAAATGAATGAGTGAGACTTTTGTTAACGTCGCATCCTAAAGGAACACGAGGGCTATTGGCGACGGACATTGTCATCACACCATGGTCACGGGACGAGGACGACACCCGAGCTGGAACCCCCCTCTCCAAGCTTCTAATCACTCCAACGGCGTGACTTTGTGCCATGACAGATTTGACGTGCATCTGTCTCCTCTACATGGCGCGTCGTCAGCGGCACCAGGACTCGAACCCGTGACACTCCGGTCGCGAGTTTGTGACCATCACCACTAGGCTTCCGCGGCTGTCAATTCCTGTTCGACACAAATTTTGCTGACTACGATCACTTAATTCTGTTTAGACGACTAGGTCGACACCTTCGCTGGGACCCCCACTTTCCATATCAGTGCAAACTGATTTGGATGCATTAACTTCTTTTACACTTTGAAGTCATGGTCTCGAAAATACTCCACAGCTGACGAAGGCTAAAGACACACAATTTTCTGGGCGCGACACTACCACCCCCTGGGCACATTGAATTTATGTAAAAGCGATTGAACAACATTTTGTTTTGCTAGTTGACTTCATATTCTCCTTTTTTTTTTACGACTCGCGATAAAGTTCACTTTCAGCTGGAGAAAAAAAAAAAGCGGACGAATTAAAACCGGTTTGGAGCAACGTTACCGTTCTGATAAAAATCCGTCGCGGAATTCAGGGGCTCGTTGCTTAAATCCCGACTCGATTATTTCCATCTGCGTAATGTTCGGACAGGAGGACTTTGATTCTCTACTTGTTTCGTTTTTCTTCACATTGACAATTCAGTTGCAGTCTGCGGCGCTCCAGTCTGGAGGCCAGTTGGCTCTTTTGATAGGAACCTGCTAAAAAGAAGTTTCAAGTCTATAATTTTAAAAAGAATAAAAAAGATCGTTTTTTTTAAACTGGTCTGTTATTTAACTGCTTAATGAATAATATTTTTACAACTGACATGTTGTAAGGTGAATTTTTAACAAAAATATTTTTGCCCTCCCCAGTAGTTGTTTCTGTGAGCGACGCAAACGAGCAGTTATTGTACGTTGTACTTGAATTCATTTTCGTGGCCTTTTTTAGAGCCATTAAAACTTGATTGCAGTGAAAAGATAAATTATCAAGGTATATTGTAAGCATAGTTTTTCGTATTTACATGATGAGATTATCGGTGACGCTCCAAAAAGAATGCCCTGCCTTGTACAGGGGCTGATGCACGTTGAAACTGTCGTTAACGTGATGTGGAAGCTTGATGAATCGGATACCAGCTTAGGTATAGGGATGGCAATTCTTTCCGAAAAGGATCGATTTTTAAATAATCGATTCGAATCGTAACCTGATGAATCGATTCACAAAAAAATCGAGGTCTAACAGATGGATTTATAAAAAATCGAATTTTTTTTTCAAATCTGCATTTACAATACATATATATATAAATCTCTTTTATGAAAA